>JAQIXR010000986.1:0-16792 GCA_034700825.1 Quadroppia sp. Gr-Ori-00064
GCGCAGTCGGTAGGATCACGAAAACAACACCAACGCGAAAACCCTAAAATCAACGACAACTCCGACAACAACAAAAACTCTCGCCTTCGA
Source organism: Quadroppia sp. Gr-Ori-00064 (assembly GCA_034700825.1). Classification (NCBI taxonomy): domain Eukaryota; kingdom Metazoa; phylum Arthropoda; class Arachnida; order Sarcoptiformes; family Quadroppiidae; genus Quadroppia; species Quadroppia sp. Gr-Ori-00064. The sequence continues at coordinate 91 of JAQIXR010000986.1, forward strand.
CGATGAACACACACCTAAGCCTCAAATCAAAGAAAGACGTGAAGCTGACCCGTCATAACTGACCGGTCAAACAAAGCTTACACGAAGACAAAAGCAAGTCGTCGATAACAACCCAACAAAAACAAGAAGACCCTTCAAACACATACCAAAGACCCGTTACCAACACTATCGACGATGAACAAACATAAGACCCTAAACTACGAAAGAATTCAAACAACCACATTCAACTACACAAAGCATACACGAAGTGAACAAACCGATTTGATGTAATAAAGTTGGTCTACATCTGATCTACAACACATTCAAACAAATGAGCTACAATAAAAGCCTTCTAACATACACACACAACTGGTCTTCGAAGAAAAATATACAAATGAATAATTGTCTACAATTCAAACTCAAACAAATGGTCAGCTCAAAACACAAACAGTCGTACCCAACACAGTGGTCGACTACACACACACCTGACCCGTCAGAACAAACAGACACACTGACCGGTCAAACCACCAAAGATTTTCAATGATTCAAAAACACCAAAATCTTATAAAAACAATGATTAAAAATAAAATTCTTCGACATCACAAAAACTTGTGTTCATTCAAATAATTCAAATACAATACAACCCTTCAAAACAGTCAACACTTCACAGTATTAGGTATGAACACCATAATTGTCAACAAATCAAAACTCAAATAATCAGTCAACACAACCACTATTGGTCTACATATACACTCATTTGACCATTCAATACAAGACACACAAACAGTCGTATCCAAAACAGTGGACGACTACACACACACAAATCTGGTCTACGACACACAATGTCTGTTCTACACACAAGTATGGTCTACAACACACATATCTGGTCTACAAACACACACACACAGTGACAACAATTGGGATCAATGAATGCAACACAACATACGCGAACAGCCGTACCCAACACAGTGGTGCTAACTGTATCCGTATTCAACACACACAAACAGTTGTACCCAACACAGTGGTCGACTACACACACACCCAAGACTATACAATCAAATCAAAGTCTTCAAACAAACCGTTGATCTCTCGTTCACTACACCACAAAAAAGACCAATCAAACCAAACAAAGACTATGACCAACATTAAATTCTATATTGACCCGTCAATACAAAACAGTGTTGACCTGTCAAAACAAATCATCAAAATTAATAACAAAATTCAAAATTCAAAACAAGAACAGACATTTCAATCAAACAACTTCAACAACAATTAAAGGGACAATAACAACAACTAAATTCAAAACAAATACTTTCACTTCAAAAATCAATAGTTCCAAAAATCAAGACTGATCTCAACAATTCATTTAACCACAGTTTAAAAACAAACACACCTTTCAAATTTGGACAATAAAAATAAATTCATTTAATTAAACTCAAAGTAATAGTTCTCCACAAATTTGATTAAAAGCCATTGAAACTCCAAAAAATGTCATCAGTGAACCAAACCAAAAGTCAGACAAACAACGAAAACATGTTTTGAGAAATTTCACATCGACTATTCATTCAAGACAACACACACGGAACAGTTGGATCCAACACAGAGATACCAATTGTATCCACACATACAAACAGTTAAACCCAACACAGAGGTGCAACTGTATTGTACATACACGTGGACAGTAATTCCCAACACAGTGGAACAACTATTCACACACAACAACACTTGAATGATTACCGATCGTAGAAAACATCGAACATATCGTAGTCTACATTTGAATAAAGTTCACCTGATAACATCCAAAGAGCAAAACAATGGGTTTATTTCAAACAAACAAATCAAAACAACCCCTGAAGACCTGTCAATTGACCCGTCAACTGACCTGTCAATTGACCCATCAATCAGTCTGCACAACACTTCACAGCCATTGTCCCTCAACAAATCAAAATTTCAATCCAGACAACTTCATTCAGCACAAGACAACACTGAAGGCTAAAATCATACAAATCACACAACAACCAAAGCCCATACATTATGCCAAAACCGGTGTAGCATTCCAAAGCTAAACAACATCAGGATTGACACTTGTCATGGATACTTCGGTAAACAACAATCACACAAAGAACAACAAAGTCATCTAATACATCTCTGAAACATTCCCTGAACAAACATCACACACATACAAACACACATCACAACAATTGTTTGTTCCTCCAAAACAACCTCCAGAACAAACAAAAGAACCTGAGGAGAATGTGACGAAATGACCTGTCAGCTTATGACCGGTCAATAGTTACACACATTACAAATAAACTTTCCATAAAGTCATATATATATTAAATGTCAAACATATCATAAACTATGAATATCTGTAAATTTCCATAAACTACTCATGTTTTGTATTATTTCACCCTAACTATTAAACTTCACCTTAAGCTGTAAAACACTATAAAAAGAGATGTATTTCAAAAATAAAGCCTCAGTTGAATACCAAACCTAATACTGCTTACATTATTAGCTGTCGCGTAGACTCCTTTTAATTTAGCATTGGTTACCGTATTCACTCACAACAACTGACCGGTCACTAACAAGCAGTGATCGGTCCACACTCACAACAAAGGACTGGTCGACAACACAACTGACGGGTCACTAACAAGCAGTGACCCGTCCACACATTACAGTATTGGTCGTCCATAAGAAATAGTATTGGCGTTGGTCTCACACAAACGAAAGCACTGATCACTAACAAGCAGTGATCAGTCCTCACACAAGTCAAAGCGACGATCACTAACAAGCAGTGATCGGTCCTCGAGGCATTGGGACTGAAAAGTCAAGCAACTCAACATACAAACACTGAGCTTATAGAGTCCGACTACTGAAACTTAAAAGGTAGTCCGGTCAATAAGCACAGCAAAGCACATACACAAACTCTACAATAAAGACCCATCACATCAATAAGAAACCCGTCAAAAGCCAAGTCAGGTCAACTGACCTGTCACAACATCACTCAAACCACACAACACCAACAACAGGCGATCTCAACACAGGGATCCCATCACACATTACACCTGACCCGTCAGACACAAAATCTGACCCGTCACACACGTATTACTAAAATTGAATTATTAAAAAGTATTACAATCATACAATGCGAGCAAATGAGAATTTTTCACTGAAGGTTCATTTGGGTCCCATGAAAAAGAGACCAAAAAATTGACAAACATTTATTAATCATATATGAAAGGTTTGTGCTCATACTCCATCCTGAGGTGTACCAAACGACCACGTGACTGTCCAAAATATAAAATGTTGTTACATTGACATATTTAATATGTCTTGTTATCAATCACGCAAATCAGTATCTTTTTATGAATAAAATGTATTTAATACAAGTATTACTATTGAAATATAAAAGGGTATAACAATTGTTTAAAAATAGCTATTTTTAATTGAAATAAGCAATCAACTGAAGTAAAATCGTTGCACATGTTTATTTTTCATTGAGATATGCAATTCGAGATAACTTCACTAATCAATAGTTCCTCTCTTCTAGATCTTAGATCACATATAATTTTTCGCTAAATCATCGTTTATTCGATAATAATTCAATTTTAGTAATACGTGTATTAAATAAATTTTATTCATAAAAACATAAACTGTTTGCGTGATTGAGACAAAGACAGTGAATATGGAAACGTTACAATATTTTATTTTTGGGACAGTCACATGATCATTGTGGGAAACATCAGGCTCATCTAAGATCAATCCCTGTCAGGGATGACAAGGTATTTAAATGATTCAGTATTTTATGATTTTTGCGAAAACATGATTTCATTACAAGTTGTGTTGAAATAACAAAATGTGTGAACAATATATATTGCGGTCTAATATTGAGACGAATCAAAGTCTGTATCAAAATTTCGGTCAATTTGTATGGAATCGATTGAATCAACTCAATGGCGATCACGTGTGCTTGGTAAGGGGCTATTAGAAATTAAATTAGTTGATTATTTTTGAGACGCTCTTCAGATCGACGCCTCAAATGACGAACGCCTGACTGTCTCTGAGCTCAAGACTCGCGCCAATAGTATAGCTGTGGCTCTGATTGAGAGAGGAATCGAAAAAACGGATAAAATTGCTTTTTGTGGCGAAAACACATTACCACACATTGTACTCATCTATGCCTCCTATCTGTTGGGAAACACCTCGCTATCATTGCCGGTTTCGTTCTCAAAATATGAACTAGAACAGTCTATCATCAATACAGGCGTCGAAGTATTGTTTGTCTCCGAGAAAAATGTGAAAATATTTGAAGAAATTCTTAACTTAAATGATATTCACATCAAAATTGTTGTCGTTTTCGATGGAAATCATCAGAAATATCCAACTTTTGACCAGTTGTTGGAAGAGGAAAGGGATCAAAAGTTGGATAAAATACCGTATTTTGATGTCAACTTGGATGACATACTGCTTATGGTCTACTCGAGCGGCAGTACCGGTGCTCCCAAAACAGTCATGCAATCGCACAGGTCGTACATATGCGCCTACAACCTACATCCCTGGCCAGACTATGAGCCATGCATTATAGGAACGGTATTGCCGTTAGGGTTTAGCGGTGGCAGACGTAATGTAATCGAGATTATATACGGTTCCACTTTTGTCATGTGCTCGCTATTGGACGCACGGTCTGTGTGGGCCTCTATAGAAAAATATAGGATCCAGGTGCTCAAGATAGTACCAACACTTACGAAAAGAATATTCTATAACCAAGGTGATTGTGGTCATGATATATCATGTTTAAAGTCAATACAGACGAACGGTGACTACTTTCCGGCACATATATCAAAGTTCATTCGCGATATGTATGGCATTCATAGCAAGGAATGTATGGCTATATTACTGATGAATAGCACCCACTCTTTACACCTTTTCTCAATTCGTTTCAGACTATGGAATTTCGGAGTTTTTATTCGTGACCACCGGTTCCACTGCGAACGACCATTATATACCTGGTAATCTCGGTCGCGTATCCAATGGCACCCAATTGAAAATTGTGGACATGACTACCGGCCAAACGCTCGGCCCTAACATTGACGGAGAGGTATGTATTCGCGGAAACACATTGTTCTCCGGATATTATAATAACGATAAGGAGACGAATGAAGCGTTCGATAGTGAGGGCTGGTTTAGGACTGGAGATATTGGTCATTATGATGACGAGGAACGGGTGTTCATAACAGACCGGCTGAAATCGCTGTTCAATTCCGGTGACGCCAACTCTTACACCCGAATCATTCCAACAGATTTGGAGAAATATTTACTCACTTTCACATCCATTTCCGATGTGATAGTCGTTGGCGTCAACAATAAGGGAGGCGCTCAATGGCCCAGAGCTTATGTCGTGCCCAAAGTGGGCCATACGGTCAGTGTCGCCGATATTGAGAAGTTTGTGTCGGGTATGGAATGTGTGTATGAAATGAATGTCAATTATCATGTGTTTCGTTTTTGAAGACAATCTCTCTGTCTATAATCATCTCAAAGCTGGCGTTGTGTTCGTCGAAGACATACGAAGAACAGATACGGGAAAAATAGACAGAAAATATTATAAGAATATGGTTAGGGATGAAGTGGTCGGTTAGGGATGAAGTGGTCGGTTAGAGATGAAGTGGTCGGTTAGGAGTGTTAATACAATGGTATGTTTTGCTCAAAATAAATGTGAAAATTGAATGTGATTTCAATGCAATTGATAAGACTTTTATAAAATATTTATTTAAATATAAATAACTTTCAAATAAAACAAATTTTTTCAAAATTCTCTTTAATTATAAACTTATAATAAAATTATATTTCAATTAAAAATAATAAAGAATTCAATAATAAAATAAAAAATTATTCAAAACTGAATGAAAAGCTATGAATAAAAATATAGTTATTAAACTTGAGACACATTTGTATCAGAATATCAATCATACGATTCTATAGTCTTTACCACAAATTCTTACACACAATAAGTGTTTGATTTCACTCTTAATTATCTATAGATAACAGATGTGAATGTTAGCCACTAAACGACTGTCCGACTCTAGCGCTGTCTTCACAGCATTTGATTCAATGTATGGCAAATGATAAGTGAAAGCACTCTTCGGGTTCTTTAACGCCTTCCCAATGATGGCATCGTATGTGTCAACAGTTATATCCATTTTCACTACAATTCTTATGTCATTCAAATGAACGCAACTCTCGATGAGTGCAATGAGACCCGAATCGGACATCACATCCCTTTCCTTGTGATATACTTCTAATTTAAATGACTTCAATCTCTCGAGTTTTGATATAGACTTCAATGCCGTTTCCGTTACCAGTGCTTCCGTTGTGATCACAAGACTCTTCAGCTGCGGAACAACTGTCTCGATGTCAGCGACGGTGCTGTCAGTGATCTTCTCGTAATAAAGCGTCAAATGAGTCAATTGATAACAACTGTTGAGACACTTAATGTCCAACTCATGTGTTGAACACCCGTCCAATTGGACACCCAATTGTCGTAAGTGTGAAAAGTGTTGAAAGCATTGCATGAATTGGTTTACATTGAAATCAATGTTCGCATCGAAACTAATGCTAAAACTCGTCATTCGTTTGCAATACAAAGCAATCGTTTGGACACTTTTGACCAAATCTATTGTATTGTCGTTTCCTTCCATTGACAGAAGTTGTGTTAATAGCGACAACTTCTGTGCGACAACTTTGATGGACAACTTCTTCAGTTTTGTCATCTTTGGAATCAACTGAAGACAGCCTCTCAGTGCTATATAGCCTCCTAAGTCTATGTCCAAATGTGTGACATCACTATAGTTGACGAGAATCTGATCCAAAGACTGGTAATAATTGCCAGAAATTGTCGTCAAATTCGGGCATAAGTTTAACAATGGATTCAACGCTGAATTGAATATGTATTTAATAGATGTCAAACTTTGACCAAACCTTTGCCCAAATCTCTTCATCACATCTTCGGCGCATTGAGTGAAGTTGAACTCAAATGACTTCAAACGATGGCTACAGTTGTCGATGACTGCAGTCAACACTTCGTCGCTATTAGTGATCGTTATATACCTATCAAAATGGATGTCTTCAATGGATCTCATTCTACGCAAAACGTCAACCAATGACCGGATGTCCACCTCATATGAGAAGTCATTCTTGCATTTGTTCAACAAATTCTTGTAATTACATCTGCCATCAGAGACGTCATCAACGGTCAGACGAGTGTCTCTTGTGATCACTTGAGTGAGACATCGCATGAACTGCTTCGAGACAGCCGTGTGTCTCAACTTGTCCTCAATTGGTAACCATTTGAGTATATCTTCACATAAATCATCACAAATGCGATCACTGAATGAATCCATTGTTTAAGTACTTCTTGTGTCCAAAAAAATACAAAATATTTCAACAAATGTTATATTCATTCAAAAAAAATGAAAGACAAAAACACAATAAAAATTACTTTAACGACTGTCTCATAGATACCACAAATGTGACAAAGTTTAGATTACTTTTCAAATGAGACCATAATTTCATTAAAACTTTTTTTATGAATAAAAAAAACTTTATTCATTTGTAAAAGTTTTTCACGTTTTTTTGTGTGACGTTATTTATGGACGAGAAATGCAAAACACATTTCAAAGAACACATTCATAGAAACATTTGTTGACATTTCATACACACAATGCATAGCAAACCGTCAACAACACATTCACTGCAAACATGTGTTTATTCATGAATTCAATCACTGTTTTTCATAATAACAAAAAGTTTTCATTTATTTTAATAATAAAAACAAAAAATTAAATATATTTTTAGTTTTAGTTTTATTTTTGTTTTTCATTACTTTTTATCAAATCTTTAAGACATTTATCAGACATTTGTCTTGAGTTTAGTCTATAACAAATCACAGACAATAACACCATTTGTGTGTCTGAGACAACAGTTGTTTTGTGTCTGAAATTCATGTCTTAAATCACATCTCAATTGATTTTATACATTATTTACACCAAAAACAAAACAATACATGACTTAAGACATGAGCGAACCGTCCGCTGAAGACGACTTCTCCATCATTGAGTCGGCCCATGAAGTGGTGGACCGGTATGTAGAGGACAGGTCTATTGAGGACCAGATAAGTAACAACTACTATATGTATGTCATTATTGGCCACACATTACACACGAAAGTCTAACACCCATTTCTCTCACCCCCTTTTCGCCCCTTAAAGTGAAGAATATCTATCGCTATTCCACTCGAAGGGCGGTATTAATGGTGTCCGCAAAACGGCTGTTCAGTCGGGACTCAGGAGTTGTCGCTTTCGGTCCCTCTGTTGGAGAGTAAGTATAGCACATGTTTTGTGGGGAACCGATGAATAGGTCCGTCCACTCACCTGTCTGTCCATTCACTTTCCCCAACAGATATTCCTCGAGTGTCTGCCCGAAGCCAGCGATGAACGCGTGGACCGATTGGCGGAAAGTCGTCTCAAATACCAATTGATTTGCAATAAATACAATAGAGATCCACGAGATGTGCGGACAGTGGGCGCAGACAACCCCCTGTCACAGGAGGAGACCGTAAGACCACCCCCTGTCGTGTGTGTGTGGTGTGACCTATGCTATGATCTGTTGGTTCCTATCCTTTTCAGAGCCAATGGAACCAATACTTCACAGACAGTGAACTCCGGTCTCGGATCACACAAGACGTGGTGCGAACGTTCCCAGAGATCGACTTCTTTCAGTTGTCTTCAATACAGGACATTATGATTAATATTCTCTTTCACTTCGCGAGAGAGAATCCGACCATTGATTACAAACAAGTGATTCACTGATCATACCATTGATTGTCATTTTGAATGCCATTAAAAAACGACAACTGATTTCAAACTCAAGAATTCAATTGTCTTTCAATTAATCAGTAATTAATTGTCTGTTTTTTTAGGGAATGCATGAACTGTTGGCGCCGTTGCTATTTGTCATCCATTGTGATCACCAGACCTTTCTTCACGCCGAAGAGATCGGACTCATTGAGTATTTGACTTTAGATTTCGTTTGTTTTTTTTCATTCATTTCTTTTCATAATTTTTTGGACTTTTTTTGATAAGAAAAAAATTTTATTTATTTTTTTCAATCATTAATAAATTTTTTTTTCCCATTCATTGCATGAAATTATTTAAACAAATTCTTAACACAATTATTAACACAAAACAAAATTGGTTTCCCATTAATAATATACAAAAACCCCTTATTTCAGGGGTTTTAAGTCCAACAGAAGGTTTATATGAATTTTTTATTTGAATTTTTTTTCTCTCATTTGATTTCAAACTCATTTTAAACAGAATTTTTCAATTGTTTTCTATTTTGTGTTCAGAGAAGAGATCAAAGTATTAATGGATCCGAAATACATAGAACACGACTCATACTATCTGTTCCAGTCGGTGATGGAGAGGGTCGAGGGCTGGTATGACAACCACTCCATCCAAACGAAAGTAAGTGGTGTTTTTTGAGCTCTCGTTTTCAACCCATTGAATGACAAACACATGAATTGATTGCGTTTGTGATCGGCCACTGAAAAACAGCCCGAGTCGGTAGTGGTGGAGCCCTTCTCGACGCCATCGGAGGCGTCGCTGTTCTCGGTATTAGGCGTCAAACTCAAGATGATTAACGAGCAGATCGTCCGACGCCAGGACTATGAGCTGTACGTCCATTTGGTGGGCTTAGAGATCGCGCCCCAAATCTATGGCATCCGATGGATGCGACTGCTCTTCGGCCGCGAATTCCAGATGCAGGACCTGTTGGTCATATGGGACGCCATATTCGCCAAAGGGTTCGCATTGTGTGACTATATCTTCGCCGCAATGCTATTAGTGATCAGAAAACTGCTTTTGGGCTCGGATTACGCCCAATGTCTCTACCATCTGATGAGATATCCGTCCGTTCCCGACATCCATTACATTATCCATTTGGCGCTCCATATCCGCGACCCTTTGGTACACAAAAAGCGTACTTTCCTTTCAAAAAATAATTGACATTTTGTTGTGTTTTGTGTCTTTAGAACTATTCCGAACCCGTGGGCTATTCCTCGTTGGTTATGCCCAATGCGCCCCCAACTGCCATCACACCTGCCGGTGCTGAGGCCATAGCTGTACAACAGCACCCGTCGAAAACTTCGCCGAAAAGCAATGGCCAGTTGCCTGTGAGGCCCACAACGCTGTCGGTTCAATCGCAGCAGAGCACCCGTAGGCCGTCGGCGGCCAAACGTGTCAACGAATTGGCACACATTTCAAGTATAGACTTTCCCGTCGACGAAGACTCGGATCAACTGCGAGAAGAGATCAACGAATTGAAGCTCAAGATTGACTTCTGTGGCACCCAATTGAGCGCTCAGTTGGATGTGTTGCAGCGCCTGTTGGCTACAGAACAGTTGGCCAACGAAGACGAAGCGCTGGTAGCTTTGGCTGAGCTCAAGAAGTGCAGAGATGTTCTCAAAGGAACGCTCAAATTCTCGTCAAATAATGAATAGAAAAAATAATAAAATTTATATTTAATTAAGTTTTTTAATCAAAAAATTTCTTATGAAAGAAAAATGTTTTTATAATTCAAAACAAAACTAAATAAATGTTATATTTATTAAAAATATTTTATTAAAACATTTAAAATAAATCATTATTTTTATGATTATATGAATTGAAAATAAAAATTTTAAATTCATTTTTGCGATAAATCATTCATTTATTCATATATTGGATAACACTTTGCGTTAACTCTTAGTCTAAAAACAATTTTATTTTTTTTGAGTTTGTATTGAGTTTTAAAATAATATAATTCTTCGTAAATAATATTGAATATAAAAATCTGTTTATATTTTGTGATTAATTGTTAAAATCTAAACAATATCTCATAAAATGAAATTAATTACAAACCACTACACACTCGCACTAAAAACCAACTGTTCTTTCACTACAGATACAAATTGATAATCTCTTTGACGACAAAACAAATCATTTCATAACAATTATTTGTGCAAATTTTTTGTCATTTTATTCAATAAAAAAAAAAATATTTTTACAATTGTTTTAAGAAATCAATAATTTTTTGTAAAATTTCATTCAATGTATTATTTCACTCATAATTGACTTCCGATGAGAACTATTGATGAAAAATAGCACTCATTTGTAGAAAATAATTGTTTTGAACGAAAAAAAAATCTAATTATAAAAAAAATTATTCAATTATTCTGTGATTAAACTTATGTTTAAAGAATTTTTTCCAAGAATTTGTTAATGAATTCCTAAACAGAAATTGTTTGACGAAAACATTGCATAAAAAAAGTACACAAAATATATCCCAAAAAAAATAATTATAAATTATATTTGAATAAAAATTTTGAACACAGTATAAGACATAGAATTCCTAAGACACAGCTGTAGGTGACCGAAGCACCGGCACTGCATTGATATTGATCACATTGACCCTTATTTGAGACTTGCATTTGTTCATCGATTGCTGTAATTATTTCATCCGAATCACTCGAATCGCAATGTGTCTGAAAAATATATACATAACAAATATTATGTGTAATTTTGCTCAACAAATGACCTTTCACCTTAATCAACAAAAACCCTATATCTGCCCCTAGTTTGGCGCCTATACCTCGGTGGGTCAACAGCTCAAAAATACCATAATATGGCTTGAAATACATTATTCTCTCAATTGTAATGTTAAGGCATTTCCCTTCAAAGGCCAGTCCCAACCCTAACACAAAACCACTCACCTTGGCCTTACGCTTGATACATTTGAAATTCAAGCAAGATGCTTTGCACGCCCTCTCAGTGGGGTCCTCAATATCGACCACTTTGTTGAGGTACTCTTTAGTGCATTCGTCGATCTCTGTCGACAACTTCACCGCACAGTTTTGGCCGCTTCTCTTCGCTCTGATTCGGGACACCATTTCATCGATGTCTATATGTTTGCCACAAATGATGACAATTGTGTCCAAAAGCACTAAAACAGCGAAAATAATTTTATTCATTTCTAATGAAAATATAAAAAACAATTGATTTTATAATTTAATGAAAAGGTTATCAAAAAATATATAATATTTTTATTTCAAAAAATATTTTCACACAAACTTTCGCTGAATCTTATCATCAAATGTTAATTTCCATAACAAAAATCAACACCATTTCTATGGGGGGAAAATCAAGGGGTAATTCTATAAAAGAAATTCTGCATTATTTTCTATATTATATACAAAAATTATTCTATTCAAATGATCATGGTCAATTAAAATAGATCATCAACAATACCAACAATTAATGGCATATCTAAACTATAGACAACTAATTGCGATGACATCCCTCTCCCCCTCACAGCTCCGGGCCATCCATTGTGTCAACACTTTAACAGAATAAACAAAACTCTATATCATATCATATCAAGCAATCAGTGAAATATATGCCATAGTATTGATAGCATTAAACTATTGCTGTATTACCTAGCACAGTCACCATCACCACTACTGGCCCTTCCCGTTATCACCATCACCATTACCAGCGCCTAACCCCTCTGAACGCCGTCACCAGTACTTATTGAACGACTAATGCTTTTTATGTTTTCGCAAACATTTTGTTTATAAGAAAAACAATTCAATTCATGTTATATAAGAATAACACTTTAATAATAATTTTTTTTTCACCCTTTTAAAGGGGTATTTTAACTTCGATTACATTGTATAATAATTAACCTTACACCTTTTCTTTGATTAGTATTAGTATTAATTTGAAGTTTTTTATTCAAACAGAGAAAAAACAAAACAAAAAATTGTTTGTCACAGAATAGAGACTATGTTATGGCTATTGGTATTAAATATATATATAAATCGCTATTAAATTCTTGAAAATATTTTCCAAATCCTATTTACACGAAAGAATAGACGCATTGAAAAACACTTTTAAACATTTGATTAATATCTTTATTTAATTTGAAAATTCATTTTATTATTGATAACAATCCATAAATTATTTTTTTATATCCTTTTTCAAAAACTATTATCGAAAACACATTTACTTTTGGATCCGTTTATTGACTGAAAATATCATTCAATTAATCAAAATATGTTTAAAACAAATGCAAATAATAAGCGATTTTAAAAAATAAATATAAATTGAATGCAAAATAAGATAATTAATTGCAATGGCAGACACATTATGAACATCCTAGTACTGTAGTAAACAATGACCAAGATAATGCTAAAAAATATCACACCCTTTGCATAAAATTAAATGCAATACTAAATATAATTCAAAGAAATTTCATTTATTTTTATTTAAATTTCAATTATATATAAGTTTATTGAAAGACATTCAAAAGAATAATACAATTCTTTGAATATTTATTCCTTTAAAAACATAAGAAATGCAAAGAATATTCCATTACTTGTGTCGAGAATCGGATTCGACTGTAGAATATGCACTGGCCATAGCCATAACCATGACCTTGCACACATTGATGTAGAGAAAGAATGGCAATTAATTATTGGTGACAATCGCCACAAGTGTCTCAACACTATATAATGAGCAATGATTTCAATGCAAAACCACAAACGAATTGAAACTTTCAAACAGTTATTTGAAAAGTCTTTGAGAAATATATTATATATTTGGAAACTATGCTTAAAATAGCAGTTGTTCTGCTGGCCTGCGGCTATGGGTGTGCAGGTCTTGCCCTTAAAAGTAAGCATCGATTCCAATATTCTTTATATTAATTGAGAATTTATTTAATATTTTTTTTTGTAAACCAATTCTTACAACAAATTCATTCATAATATAGTCGACCCTCTGCTCGATATGGCTGTTGGTGGTGCCGGCGGTGGTTCGAGTGGACATCACTGTTCACACAGCTCTTCTGGTTCGGGAACTGGTTCGGGAGGTCTCTCTTTTGGCTCTGGCTCAAGTGGCTCAGGAGGCTCTGGCAGTTCATTCCATTCATTCCATCACGAGAGCAGTTCTTCTGGCGGCTCAGGCGGTTCTGCCGGTGGTCTCGACCTCGGAGGAATGCTGGGTGGCATGAAGAAGACAATGGTCGGCATTCCTCTGATCGGAGGTATTGATTATATTCGTATAAAAGCCATTGAAATAACGTCCCAATGATTGATGAATAGGTGTATTGAGCGGTGGTTCGAGCGCTGGTTCGAGCGGTTGCAGTCACTCCTCATCGTCATCCCACTCCTCGGGCTCGTCCGGCTTGGATCTGGGAACAGGTGCCAAACTCTTCGGTGAAGGCATGGTCAACACAGTGGGCGAAGGCGTAAACTTTCCCCAAAAGATATTTTCTGGTAATAAATGAAAAACATTTCATTTTTTGCAATAATATATGAAAACCAAAACCATTTGACAATAGGTATCGGTGTTGGCGGCGGTTCATCCCGTGGTGAACAGTCCAAGTTCACATTCAGTGAGGAACACCATGGCCATCATGGTAGCCATGGCAGCCATGGAAGCGATGACGATGACATTAAAACAAATGTCATCTTAGGTTCCGATGGAAAGAATGGTTTGAAAAAAAAGATAATTTTTTTTGAAAAAATACTAAAAAACAATTATAACGACAGGCCATCACACCAAGGAATGGCACAAGGAATGGCAACAGGGCAGCACCGGAGGCATCGCAATGCCCATCACTACTGGTTTGCAAAGCAATCCAAATGAAAGTCATATTATGTTTCACTAAACAACCCATTCCTTCACAGGTGGTCAAAGCTCTCAAAGCGAATGGAAGCACAGCAGCCATTCCAGCCATTCCGGCAACACCGGTATCGTTCCGGACATGTCTATCATGCCAGTGCTAAACACACTCCCGGGTGAGTTTGAAATTGATTTTTTTGGTTATGTTTCAAACAATGAGTTAATCGTTAAAATAATTTCAGTCAAAACCGGTGGACACAAAACACACTCCGAATGGACACAAACCATCGAATCGGGCAATAGTGGTATTGTTCCACAGATTGCCATTCCGGTGACAACCGGCGGTCAGACCATTCATAAAGAATGGTCGTCACATGAGTCCCAGTCCGGCAAAACCGGAGTCACAGGTGGACATACTTGCACTAAGGGCTCGCACAGCACTGGATCAGACATGGGATTAGGAATGGTTACAGACATTGTGGGCAAAGTCGGAGGAATGTCCGGTGATATGTTTGGCAAGATATCTACAGGCGCTACCGACATGTTCGGCAAAGTTGGCAGTATTGTCACAGGAATGACAGGTTTGGGGAAAAAAATATTTTTAAAATAAAAATATATTTTGAAAAATATGTTGAATTCAAACCACAGATAAGATTGGGTTCGGCGCCGACACTCGCGCTCAGGGATCAACAAAAGATAAGTGGTCATTCGATCACCACAAGAACATTGATGTCGTTCCCACACAAAGCCAGACCAAACACACCGAATGGCATACCGTTGAGACACAAGGCAGCAAAGGTGGCAACACCGGTGTCTTAGTCAAGCCCTCAATGCCGGGTGAGTTTGGAAATGGATTTCATTTTTTTGTGTTTTGAAATAATGACAGAATTTATCATAATTTGTGATTACAGTCACAACCGGTGGACAGAATACCTTTGGATGGCACAAAGAGACCCAAACCAGCACTTCCGGCAACACTGGTATTCGACCCCAAATACCCTTACGTCCAATGATCCCAACCATCGATGGTAAGGCTGTTGCGAATTATAGGGTGTTTTTTGTAGTTTTAATTACATTTAAATTTTGATTAACAGAACAAAAACAACACCAAATCCACACTGAAGTCCACACTCAGACCCAGACTGGTAGCACAGGTGTCGTGAAGCCCCAAATCACCACATATCCAATTCCGGGTGAGTTTGAAAATTGTGAAATTCGTGTTTCGTTTCAAATAATCTAATCATAAAATCACTTTCAGTCCAAACCGGCGGTCAGAGCACACACACCAAATGGTCAGAGACACACACCGGTAATACCGGTAATGTCGTGGTCCCTCAAATCCCAATTCCGGGTGAGTTTGAAATTTTGAGAACCCCTTGATTTTTGTTGTAAATGTAAACCTATTCATAAAAATCCATTTCCAGTCCAAACCGGCGGACAGAACACTCACACCCAATGGTCAGAGACACACACCGGTAACACCGGTAATGTCGTGATCCCTCAAATTCCAGTCAGACCTTCAATTCCGGGTAAGTTTGAAATTTTGAAAATCTCTTTGATTTTGTTGTAAATGAAAACCTATTCATAAAAATCCATTTCCAGTCCAAACCGGCGGTCAGACCACTCACACCCAATGGACAGAGACACACACTGGCAATACCGGTGATGTCGTTATCCCCCAAATCCCCATAAAGCCAATCCTGCCCTCAATTCCGGGTAAGTTTGAAATACAGAAATATTCTTTGATTTTGTTATAAATGAAAACCTATTCATAAAAATCCATTTCCAGTTCAAACCGGCGGACAGAGCACTCACACCCAATGGACAGAGACACACACCGGTAATACCGGTGATATCGTCGTCCCTCAAATCCCCACATTTCCCGTTCCCGTCCAAACCGGCGGACAGAACACTCACACCCAATGGTCAGAGACACACACCGGTAATACCGGTGATATCGTCGTCCCTCAAATCCCCACATTTCCCGTTCCCGTCCAAACCGGC
>JAQIXR010000987.1:0-16781 GCA_034700825.1 Quadroppia sp. Gr-Ori-00064
GAACTCAACGCTAACGCCAGAACTCAACGCTAACGCCAGAACTCAACGCTAACGCCAGAACTCAACGCTAACGCCAGAACTCAACGCTAACGCCAGGAAACATCCTTATCCTATACTCAAACATGGAGTGCAACGCCTGCCTCAGGAAACAGTTGCGGATAGATTCGCTGACGGAGGAGATCCAGCATTGGAGAAGGGTGAGCCAATTACTGGTAGAAGCGAACGCCTTAAACGCCCGCGCTATTGAAACACTGGTCACCAGTAACTGGCGCCGTAACAGCGCCAACGCAACTACTCCAACGCCAACCCCTTCCACGACACCAACAACTGAACCCTTAAAGCCATCAAAGCGTAGACGCCATAAATCAGACACAAACGAAGACAACGCCAACGAAGCCGACGCTCAACCAGCCATCCCTCCCACCACTGACCGCAAGAACCCTTCATCGAAATATTATGTCGTTATCTGACTGTATATTAATATGAAATAATAATATCAAATTAATTTCGATCTAAATCTTAACTAAAATTCTATTTGTAGTCGATTTGAATCAATTCAAACATACAGTCATTTAAATAAAAATCAATTTTTAATTTCAATTTTATTTATTTTTTATATTAATTGATATTTTATTTTAAATACAAATCAATTGAAAAGTCATTCAAAGTTTATAAACACTTTTTCCATAAAGTTAAGCACTTTTTGACATTCAAGTTGGATAGCAAAGCGTGCTTAACTTTATGCAAAAAGTGCTCATAAATATGAAATGACTGTAAATTGAATTCAAATTAAAAGTTCATTTTTAGTAATAAATAATGTTTTTAATATAATTCAATTTTCATTAATTGTTTCGATAATCCATTGGATGTTTGACGCGATTGGAGTGAAGGCATAATATGTATAGGAATCCAAATCACATTCCTCTCCCGTTATGTTCGGGTGCTTTATCTTCATCTTTGAGGCCACACCTATCAGTACAGCCTTTGCTTTGCTCTCATTGTTGTATTGAATGAGACCACCCCCTGAATCACCCTTGAAAACAAAACCGAATTATGTTCTGGATTACAATACAGTTGCAAACAGCCTGTCCCACTCTAACCTTGCACAGTGCCATTCGAGGTCTGGGTATTCGCCTGTAGTCAAGACATAGTGTGTTTGGGCCTAAAGTGGGTTCGCATACACTGTGGGGTTGTATAACAAACTCCGCTCTACGGAGTGTTTGCGCCGGTGTGTTGTCTTCAGTGCGACCCCAACCGAAGAACGTTGTCTTTTCCAGGTGTTGATTAGCCCTGTTATGCGAATCCAATTCAGGCAAACAAATTCCATTCGTTTTGTAATAAATGCCTTCCCTTTCCATCACTATATCGGTGTTGACTCTTATGAGTGCGATATCAAAATCGTGTCTTTTTTGTGACATATGATAGGAATTACGGTATATATGACTTGAGTCCGAGTGCACTGTCTGTCCACTCTCCCGGTGCTCGTTATCGCCGGCATATACTCTAATATTTCGAAAATTATTTCTATAAAAAAATGTCAAAAAATATTACATTTAATGACTTTTTTGTGACGAAAAACACATTTACTTTCGATTACAATGCGCTGCAGTTATTATCCATCGGCTGTTGATTATACTGCCGGTGCAAAAGCTGCCAGAAGTGAACACATTTGAGTTGCTATACTTGATAAGGACAGTCCAGGGTGACTCAAAAGTACGCGCCGGATATCCTCTATAAACTCGACTTTCAATCTCTTTCGAGTCTTCAGAAATAAAATCAAAGTTTCCTAAAATGTCTTCAATTGTCACGTTTTGGACATCGCTTTGAAAGCAATTATTCTTCGGGAAAGTTATGTCCACTTTTGTCTCCACAAATCTTTGTCCACAATTTTTCATTGTTATCCCCTTATAGTCGACGACCTTTACATACATTCCTTTAATCGCTGAAACAATTCATTGAAAGTAAACATTAAATGAAAATATTTTTTATTGATTTCATATTAACTCACATTTAATGGCAATAAATATGTGAAGAATATTTAGAAAAATCATTTTAAAATAATTTTAAGTTATTTTTATAACCATTTTTTACGAATAAAATCTAAAAATTTATTATTTAAAAAATTCTCGCGAAATGAATATTCTTTAAAACATAAAGTTATTGAACAAAAACTGAAGAAAATTATATCTCATATAGTCTTAAGAATCAAATGCTTGCAGTTTTTCATACAATAATTGATTCAAAAAATTTTTGTGCAATTATTTATTGCCCAAAAAATGTATATTTTTATTGAAAAACAAATGAAATTTTGAGTTAAATCTGATATAAAACTCAATCCAAACTAAGTTCTAATAATAAACTGTTTTCACGAATCGTTTTCGTAATCCAATCGACAAAAGGGGCGACGGGTGTGAAGTAGTCTACTTTAGGTGACACCAAATCACAGTCAAATTCACTGACAGTACCGAACTTTTTCCACCTGTTTTTCCAGCCCCCGCCGTATACGCCTATCAGTACGGCTTTGGACCGCAATTCGCTGCTGTACTGAACGAGACCACCCCCTGTGTCACCCTTGAAAACAAAGACAACTCACAATATACCCCATATAACAGTCCCTTACCATACAGGGGGCCATCCACTGTCTGGGCGGCAGCCGATGGTCAACACACAGGACGTTCCCATCGGTAATATTCTTACACAACTCGAAGGGCTGTATAACGAACTCCGACCTCAAGAGGTAGTCCCGCAGAAGCAGGTTATCGCCCCACCAGTGCTCGCCGTGGATATACGCACCCCATCCGAAGAATGTGGTCCTCTCTTGGCCTGCATTTCCGATGTGTTTCAAACCCTTTTCAGGCAAACAGATGCCGTTCGCCCTATAATATATGCCATCCCTTTGCATACGGATCTCAGAGTAGAGGCGTATGAGTGCGATATTGTACTGCCAGCCCCTGTCTGCGAAAAAGCCCGGGTGTCGGTGTATTTGCGTCACGTCCGAGAAGACCGTCTGTCCCTGATTCCGGTGCTCGTTATCGCCGGCGAACACACGAATTATAGTGAAGTTATTTCTGTGGAAATGTTTTGTTCATTAAAAATATTCTTCAGAAGAATATTCTGTTTTTACCCCCAATTACAATCGGCTGATGTTATGACCCAATGGGCATTGATGATACTGCCGGTGCAGATGACATTGTCCTTGCTCTCAAACGTGTCGCTGTACTTAACCATCACAGTCCAGGGCGACTCGTGTGTGTTCACCGGATATCCGCCATAAGCGCGACTCTCAATCGGTTTCGAGTCTTCCGTTTGAAAGTCAAAGTCGCCCAAAATGTCATCGATTGTCACGTTTTGGACATCGCTTTTGAAGCACTGGTTCGCCATTTTTATGTCCACTTTCTTCGTCACGAATCTCTGTCCGCAGTATTTCATTGTCACGCCCTTATAGTTGTCGATCTTTACATACATTCCTTCAATCGCTGAAACAATTCATTGAAAGTAAACATTAAATGAAAATATTTTTTATTGATTTCATATTAACTCACATTTTATGGCAATAAATATGTGAAGAATATTCACAAAAATCATTTCAAAGAATTATTTGTTGTTTGAATGAAATAAAAAAATTCTGTATTTAATGACAAAAAAAATTGTTGTCATTTTATAACCACGCGATTGATTGCCGCTAACCATAGGTTGGGATCAGTTCGCGCGACAACAAAGTCATCAAAACATTTCATTTCATAATAAAATAAAATCACAAATTGTTTGCATAAAAACACTTGCATTCAATACCCTGTACTCTATGTGTGTGCGACTAAAGCTCCGGCCAGATATGGTGTCCCCCCCCCCAAAAAAAAGGGGGTAAATGTGCGACATAAAAACAGGGGTATTTCTCCTGTTAACGTGTTTGCGATATTTCCATAGAATTAAGTCGTTTTCGATTGTATTCATTGAATAAATGCTTGATTGCTATCAACTGATCCAAAGCCAACTGGAAAGTGACCTTTTGGTCCGATTCCGAAGACAATTGTCTTAAATATTGGTCACAATTATCGCACAATTGTTGCAAACAATCGTTTAATTGCGGTATAAATAGCGCCTCAAATGAATGCTGTGTCGAAAGGCACAGCACCTGATTGGTGACGGCTATTGCCGCGGACAGTGCGCCCGCCCTCTGGCCACTGGCGATCACATAGTCGACGGACTCGCCGAACGAGTCACAGACGTATCGTCTGAAGAGTGACAACAATTCGTTGCGATTGCATATGAGTTGTGTTTCAGTGAAATCGTTGTCCAAAATCATCAACGAATGGATTATAAGCCATAAGTTGTCCAAGAATTCAATGTTTTCCGTGTCTTCGGCCACGAGTTGACCGCCGGCAGTGATCATACATTTGACACATTCGAGCCGTTCGTCGAAAGTCAGCCATAACTGACCGACGCTTTCGTCCAGATATAGGATTTTGTTCAACAATAGTATCGAACTCTTCAGGAGATCACAGTTTAGACAGTTCTCGAACAAGAAGTGAATCGTTTGGAAATACTGTGAACTGTTGTCTTTGATGGACGACAGCCACAGCGCCTGGACGTCGCCGTTGGCCAGGGATGTGCTTACGATTCGCTGCATTTGTATGACGAACGGCGTGTCGGAAGAGCTCAAAGAATCCATAACTAGTTGTCTAAAGAAAAAAAAACTCTTTTGAGAACAAAGTTTTCGCAAAGAAAACAAAAAACTCTTTACCGAAACGACTGTCTATTCGCCAGATGTCCACAAATGTCTGAATTGATGCAAATGTTGGCCAAAATTCCGGCACTTATTTCCTATGCAATCAATGGTAGAGAAGAAGTGGTGGCAAAAAAATCAGATGAAGAGCTGATCTCAAGATATGATAATTACTGCAAAACGCGGACAATTCGTCCTTAAGATAATCGTCTCAAACAAGTCGATGGCTTTGATGTCGTTGAGGAAAGACATCACGTCTTCGTTGGCGGACATGTCCCACAGAATGCACAGCTCGTCCTCCGACTGTTCGTTCAAATCTACCGGCGCTGACGAGGACAGGCCGTCGCCGTCATTACTCTCGCTGTTAATTAACTGCAGAAAAAAAATTGTTTCAAATTTTTGTCATTTGTTTCTCAATTGCACTTCAATTGCACTCACAGTACATGTGTTTAGCAGACACTTAAACAGCCAGTGCTTCGAGAAGACTGTGTCGCCGATGCTGTCGTCGTCCGGCGCTGTGTCGGTGGTGGCCATCAAGTGCTCACTCAATGAGACATCGCTTAACTGTTTGTTTAAATCGTTGTTCAAATGATCGCTATTTTCACTCATTTTCAATCAGTGACACAAAAATCAAAACAACTGTTTGTTTACAAATTGAATGCCATTCATAAGTAACGTCTCATTGAGTTTAAGCCGTTATTCATGTGATTCAATGGGGAAGAGCACTGGCATTGACCGAAACGAACGGTGCGGTCATCACAACCACAGTGCGAGCGGACAGTTAAACACCAGTGAGAGCACGTCATAACACGCCATCCCGTTGGCGGCGCTGGTGTGTTAAGAGACGGCTGTTTTTGTTTGATGTGAGTGAATCACAAGCCATACGATTGGCTGACGCTTTCAATGGCCTTATATTACGTCAACTGAGTTTTGAGTGAAGGTTTGCATTGATTACAAACCAAATCGTTTAGACAAAAAGCAGTGAAAAAAAGTTTTTATTATTATTTTTCTGTTGTTTTTGTATTTCTCTCACTATTTATTTGAGTCGAAAAATTGCATTCATTTTAAATGTTTTGTATTAATTGTGTTTTTCGTTACGCTATTCAATAAGTGGTTTGAACTTTTGATAACAAATTTTTTTTTCTCTTTTCATTTGTATTGCATTTCAAGTGAAATAAGTTTTTCATAAAAATTTTTTATCCGTTATTTGTGTTTAATATAAGAAAAAACTTTTGTTTTGTTTTTTATTTTATTTTTTGTTTGTTTTTCTCTATCACTGAATGTGTGGTTAATATCCAAAGTGAAGACATTATGCATTTTGTGGACAAAAGATGTGATAATAACGTGAATAACAATAACATTAACGACGACAACAACAGCCCTGTGATGTCGGGGCTGTCGAGCGGTGGCCCCCCTTTGGCTACCAGTGCCGGCCCGATGTCCCTGTCGTTCGCCGGCTGCGGATTCCTAGGCCTATACCACGTGGGCGTCGCCTCCTGTTTTCGAGAGTACGCCCCCCTTAACAGCCAGACGCTTATGTGCGGCGCGTCTGCCGGCGCTTTGGCTGCGATGGCCCTGTGCTTACGTTTGCCATTAGGTATGGCCTCACATATCATGCATTGGTTTTCACTTTTAATATTATTTTTTTTTTGATATAATTTTTTGTTTCTTTCCCTCAATTGATATGAATGTATGAATGCATTGAAAAGTCTGTTTCATATGTTTTGTTGTCTTTATTTTTGCCAAAAATCCAATCAATGATTCACTTAATACACAGATTCCTATCAGTCATATGACTGACGACTGTCCCTATCAGTGCTCCTCCGCTTACATAACTGTTCCGATAGTTGTGCCAATAAATGGCTTTCCCAAGGAATAAGTGTGTGTTAAGTGAGAGATAGGAGAGAGAGAGAGAGAGAGAGAGAGAGAGAGAGAGAGGGAGAGAGAGAGAGAGAGAGAGAGAGACTAATTTAAAACTGAGAGAGACTTTCAAAGAGAGTGAAAGGATTTGAAATCAAATCAATTATCAAAAACGTGTGACTTTTTTGTGCATATGTTGTGAAATAACTCTTTTTTTTATGAATAATATTTATCGAGATTTTTAACGGAATATTTTATGTTATTTTTGCTGTCATTTTCATAATTAATGATCACTTGTTATCTTATTTTTTTGCTACTGTTTTGCAATGAAAAAAAATAATTTGTTTTTTTATTTTGAATTTGTTTTTTATTTTCATTAATTGCAAAACTTTTAAGACTTTTCGTTGCAATCGGTTACTAATGGCTCTCTTTGACAATGACTTTTAGGTGAGAGCACATCCGAAATACTTCAGGTGGCGATTAAGGCCAGGGCCAGAGCTCTGGGACCATTCCATCCGAGTTTCGATGTAAATAAGATAATAAGAGACGGTTTGGTTAAGGTATTGCCCGAAGACTGCCATAAGAGGGCGACGGGAAGGCTGTACATATCAGTGACCCGAGTCAGTGATGGCAAGAATGTCATCATTAGTCAATTCGACTCAAAAGAAGATCTAATCAAAGTATACAACGATTTTTTGGTCACATATTTTTCGTGTCTTTTAATGAATAGATTTTTATTTTTTATTTTGAGTTCACTTTTGGAGGAAAAAATTTTTATAAAATTTATTTTTTGTTATGAAATGAATATTTAATCAGAATTTTTAGTGGTTTTTATAGTGATTGCGAAAACTCTTCTCATAATAGGCATCACTTCTTATAATAGCGCCTTCTGTTTCTGTCTGTCCTCGAAGTTTAGCCTCTTTTTCTTAAATATTGAAATATATTTTATTTTTTAATTTTTTCTTTCATTTATTTGATTACAAAAAAAAATCATAAATTAGTTCACATTTCAAGGCTTTTCCTATTCTTAACTCACTTTTCAATACAGGAATTCATTATTAAAATACAATTTCAAAGACTTTTTTCAAAACAATTATCTTTTCATTGAATTAACTCTTCGTCTCTTCGACTGACAGGCCATACAATGTTCGTGTTTCATACCTTTCTGGTCAGGTATAGTTCCACCCAAATTCCATGGCATCTCATACATGGACGGAGGAATGTCCGACAATCTGCCCATCATTGGCAGCAACACCATTACGGTCAGCCCCTTCAGCGGCGAGTCGGACATCTGTCCTCAGGACGACACCTATAATCCATTTCAAGTGAATTTAGTCAACACTTCCATATCCCTGTCCACGTCGAACCTGTATAGGTTAACGAGAATACTGTTTCCCGCGCACCCGGAGGTGCTCTCGAAGATGTGTCAGCAGGGCTTCGACGACGCGCTCCGTTTCCTTCAGAGGAATAGTATGTGATTTGAAAATATCTGTCCGTTTGTACTAATTTATGTCATTTCCCTCTCCCTGTCCGCCCATAGACAAGATCGCGTGCACCCGATGTCTGGCCATACAGTCCTCGTTCACATTGAGCGAAGACAACGACGACGACGAGGAGGAGCCCGAAGAAGAGGGCTCTGATTCCGGTTACGACAACTCATACCTAACACTCGACGGCGAACAGCACTCAGTCATCAATTGCATGAACTGTACGGACTGTCAGTACCGGCGCCAGATAGCGGTGCTCGACTCACTGCCCGACGCCGTCGTTCAGGGTTTGTACTGACAATTGATTGACAATTCGTTGTAACGAATGTCTTGTGTTTACCACCCTTTTAGCCATTCAGGAAGCGTGCGATCAGGTGAACAAAGGCGTCATCAATTGGCTGTTCCGTCACCGGCCCATGAAGTTGCTCTCCATACTGACCATACCATACCTGTTGCCGATCGACATAACGATCGTCATGTTCTGTAAGGTCTGGCAAAGAGTTCCCGCAATCAGAAGCGAACTGAAGAACTCATTGTATAATTTGCTCAACTTTTTGCGATCGGTTGTCACCAAAATGGAGTCCAAGCGGCACCAGTACTCTGCGAAGTTCAGCTGTCAGTTGGCGGTCACGGAATTCGATTACTCACAGGAGGGCTGTCCGCAAGTGTACGCCCAAAGTGTCGGCGCCCGCAAAGTGTCGACGATTAATTTGCCGAAGCGCAAGATCACGACTGTGGCGCCCAACCCATTGAGGCCGACGCCCGCCGTTCGCAAGTCGGTAGAGAAGGCGCACAGCTTTAATGGCGGCGCCCGAAAGCGCGGTATTCAAGAGTCCCTGACCGCCAACGCACAGGAGCTGCTGGCGCTGAAGGCACGCCAGCGCTTGGAACGACTACAGCATACCTCAGCCGGCAATCAGCGCAAGTCATACGCCGGTACCCTCAACCACCACTACGACGCCTGGCCAATAGACCGGCGCCGTTCGATGATAGACATGACTCCCAAAATAAAACCTCCCGAACGGCTCATCTCGAAAATGAACTTTGGATTCAGTTTTGATCTGAAGAGCAAATCCGATGAGAATGTGAGCTTTGGGGAGAGGGTCGGCGGCGCCGCCTCTGCCAGTGCTCACGACTTGAGCGACGGCAGCGAAGCGGGCGATAAGGTGTTGAACGCCTTCCGCAGCCTTGAGAACATGGATCAGTCGAACGCGATTGAGATCGCGAACAAAGCCCTTGATTGGGAACGGGAGTGTTTGCAAAAGTATAGGGAGTTTGGCCAGAGAGAGGGCACCGGTAGCGAAGGGGCCGACATAAACAAGATGATTGACATCACCAAAAATCAGGACGCGCTGATGGCTTTCTACTACACGGACGAGAATAATAGGGTTAAAGTGACCGAAATATTCAATATCGGCGCCGATGACGACACGGGCGAAGAGACCGACGCTTACGAGAAGACACAGCAATTCAATGACGACGAAGAGGACGACGGACTGAGAGAAGAGCCGTCGATTTCGGCGCCGACGGCGCGCGTCTCACCCCAGAGGCAGACCCGGTCGATGTTGTCCCAGAATACCAGTCCCTCGGATCAGAGAAGGCGTAAAAAGTCGGTGCTTTTAGTCGATTGAATGCAAAGAAAGTCCAAAAAATAATTTTTTCACATCTTTTTTGATAAAAAAAACTCTTTTTTATTCAAAAAATATTTTTTTAACTCATTTTTTCTGTTAATATTCTTTCGACTTATTATACAATTTATAGGAATTTGTTTTCGATATAATTGTTGAGACTTTGACTCAATTTTTGTATGTTTTTTTAAAAACATTTTTCTCTTATAAAACTATTATATAATTAATTGATTAGTCATTGAATTAATTGTTTAAAAATAATATTTGATTTAAAAACACAACAAAAAATATTTAATAATTAATAAATAGTTTGAAAATATTTTTCTTTTAATTTATTTAATTAAAATTTTTTTCATAAATTATTTGAATCTAAAAATAACTTATATTTGAGTTTATAATAAAAATTCGTTAAAATGTTTTCATAATAAGTGATTATAAGATATTTTTGTCTCAATTTTAATCACATTTTCACACAAAATGTTTATAAAAATAAATGTTAAGAATTTTTTTCTTGTGATAAAGATATCAAATGTTAAATGTTTTTCAGTTTCATATCTGTGAGACCACTTATGATGTGGTCTCAGATCTCGCAAACAATAGTCAATGAATTGAAAATAATCGCAATTTTTATGTGATATAAACTTAAGGAAAAATAGATTTTTTGTTGTTGTTTTAATTCATATCTAATTGTGTTATAAATTTCTTATTGATTTCGATATGAACTGTAAGTTTTGAACGTCTTTTTGCGTGAAATATTACACATGTTTTGCAGGCAAAACATTTGCTATAAATTTTTAATACATTTATAATGAAAATCAAACATAAAATTCAAATAAATTTTTTTCTAATCTAAAAAATATGTTTAAAAACATTTTGAATATTTGTTTTACATATGATTTTCATCGAAAAAAAACTTTTTTAAAGAGATTTTTAATAACAAAAAAAATCATTTCAATAGTGAAAAAAACAGTTGAATGAACTCTATGTATGAAAAATGATTTTTGATTTACTTTTCACTCAATGAAAAGAACTTCTTTACGACACATATGGAGAACAATATCGATATAGATTCAACTCATTGATCAATTGGTGGTAAAAGACTTGTAGGACGAGGAATATGTTTGTCCAGGTTGGCACCGGGAATTGATCTTGCTCGAACGCCTGCAACTGATGCCTGCCCTGAGGTGTGTCCAAAAATGTGTCAAACTTTGGCATTCGGTTACACCTTCTCATGCAATGACCGGGCATTTCGTCCATCGCATAGTCGAAGGCATTGTATTTTCGAGTCAAGAATTTCGGGAAAAATACGGCTTTTGTCCAAAACGGGAGTCTTTGCAGACGTCTGACAATATTTGATGTCTGTCCCCTGAGAACCATATCGATGTCTCTGACCACCTGATCACTGGTACTACAGTACTGGCCAAACCCTGTCTGATAGGTCTCGAGGACAGTGATGTTTGGGTAACCGGGAAAGACATCGGTGTATAGATCGCCGGTAAAGAAGATAAAGGCGCCTGTGATTGGGTCGTGTTGTGCCAATAGGTTCTGCAAGAGCACCGGGGTCAAGTGAATCTTGTTATTGAGCTGAGCCTTCGTATAGTAATTGTCCATAAGATAGTTGTGTGACATATAGAAGAGAATACTGTTTAAGGAAATGGATATAAAATTATATTCTTATGACTTGTATCTCTTATATCACTCATAAGCGGCTGAATCGCGACTCATGTCACCCAAGTAGCCACCGATGGACAGGTGGTGTAAGAAGTGAAAGCCATACAATAGGAAGACCCAAATCTGATCATACAGTGTCTGCAGGTATGATGTGATAATTTCTGGCGGCTCCCAAGGGGACAGTCTGTCAAACCATTGACGCCTTAGACATCTCTTAAGCTTCAAACCAGCGAACATTCCGTCCTCAACGCAGTGGCCATTACTATAGGTGCCATTCGTTCCGAAATACTTGAATAGCAGCGAATTCTTCGGGTCTGCGAAGTCGGTCGCAATGTTCTGTGCCGTCAAACACAGGTATGACAAAAAATCTCATTAATTATTCTGTGATTCTGTATAGGAATTACTCTCTAAAAGATCACTGAATGTCATGACTCTCACCCAATAGGGAAGGCTTGACGTGGGGTCTATTTTGCGCATACGCTTCTCGAACTCATTGACGATCAATCGATGAGCCATTAGGCCATAGGTTGTAGCATGGTAATATCTCCAGTACCGCTGATGAATGTCACCAAGCTCAGATATATCGCCATTTTCATACATCTGGCGAACAATGGCTACAAACTGTTGTCTCTCCGCTTCAGACAGACATTTGAAGTCGCGCCGTATGATCAGCTGTGAGCAAGGTGCTCTCAAAGGGGGAATCTCTGCCTCATTATAGAACTTATCCTGAATGAATAACCTTGCTCTGTTGATTTCACCCGCGGTCAATGGCCTCTTGTGATGGCATTCTTCATATAATACTCGTTTACATTCTTCGCGATTCTCTTTCACTGCAAATAGTATTCAAGTTTTTATTATTAAATATGAATTGAATGCAATATTTCTTACGTATTTGAATGCATTCAATGCTATTGAATATGAATATTAAGAGAATATATTGAATGAAATGTTTAACAAAATCACTATATTTTAATGAACACATATTTTCGTAATGTTTTTCAAAATCAATGACAAAAATATTTTATTTTAATTGAATAAATGTTTTGAAAAATGAATTTGAAATTCAAATGAACTCAACATTTATGTTAAACATGTGTTACACATATATTCTGTTGTAACACAAGTGTCACAAAAATTCTAAAATCTTTGTCTGATATTAAAGAGAAAAACAATTTCTATAAAAAAAATTGTTATTCAGTGATAGTATTCTTATAAGTTATCAAGGTGAATCAAGGTTCCGACACATATGGAGAACAATATCGATATAGATTCAACTCTTTGATCAGTTGATGGTAAAAGACTTGTATGAGAAGGAATATGTTTGACCAGGTTGGCACCAGAAATTGATCTTGCTCGAACGCCTGCAACTGTCGCCGGCCCTGAGGTGTGTCCAAAAATGTGTCAAACTTTGGCATTCGGTTACACCTTCTCATACAATGGCCGGGCATTTCGTCCATCGCATAGTCGAAGGCATTGTATTTTCGAGTCAAGAATTTCGGGAAAAACACGGCTTTTGTCCAAAACGGTAGTCTTTGCAGACGTCTGACAATATTAGATGTCTTGCCCCTGAGAACCATATCGATGTCTCTGACCACCTGATCACTGGTACTACAGTACTGGCCAAACCCTGTCTGATAGGTCTCGAGGACAGTGATGTTTGGGTAACCGGGAAAGACATCGGTGTATAGATCGCCGGTAAAGAAGATAAAGGCGCCTGTGATTGGGTCGTGTTGTGCCAATAGGTTCTGCAAGAGCACCGGGGTCAAGTGAATCTTGTTATTGAGCTGAGCCTTCGTATAGTAATTGTCCATAAGATAGTTGTGTGACATATAGAAGAGAATACTGTTTAAGGAAATGGATATAAAATTATATTCTTATGACTCGTTTCTCATATATAACTCATAAGCAGCCGAATCGCGACTCATATCACCCAAGTAGCCACCGATGGACAGGTGGTGTGCGAAGTGGAAGCCATACAATAGGATATGCGCTAACGGATCGTATAGGGTTTGCAGGTATGATGTGATCATTTCTGGCGGCTCCCAAGGGGACAGTCGGTCAAACCATTGTCTTCTTAGACATCTTTTAAGCTTTAAACCGGTGAACATTCCGTCCTCAACGCAGTGGCCATTACTATAGGTGCCATTCGTTCCGAAATACTTAAATATAATTGACTTCTTTGGGTCTGAGAAGTCATTCGCAATGTTCTGTGACATGAAAGACAGGAATAGAAAAAAATTCTCATTAATTATTCTGTTATTCTTTAATTCTGTTATTCTCTGATTCTGTTATATTTTGATTCTGTTATTCAAGTATAATGTGATTCATTTATTCTGTGATTCACTTATTCTGTTATATTCAGAATCAGTTATTATTTTTTTCTGTGATTATTGACATTGAATGTCACGGCTCTCACCCAATAGGGAAGGCTTGACGTGGGGTCTATTTTGCGCATACGCTTCTCGAACTCATTGACGATGAGTCGATGGAATATAATGGAATAGGTGGTGAGATGGTACAAACGCCAGTACCTCTGATGAATGTCCGCAAGCTCAGTGATGTCGCCATTTTCATACATTCGCCGAACAATGCCAACAAACTTTCGTCTCTCCGTTTCGGACAGGCATTTGAAGTCGCGCCGTATGATTAGCTGTGAGCAAGGTGCTCTCAAGGGTGGAATCTCGGCCTCATTATAGAACTTATCCTGAATGAATAGCCTTGCTTGGTTGATTTCACCCTCGGTCAACGGCCTCTTGTGATGGCATTCTTCATAGACTTTGCATTCTTTGCGAATGTTTTTGACTTTGAATTGTATTCAAGTTTTTATTATTATATATGAATTCAATGTAAATAATTCTTACGTATTTGAATGCATTCAATGCTATTGAATAGGAATATTAAGAGAATATATTCAGTGAAATGTTTAACAAAATCACTATATTTTAATGAACACATAATTTGATGAAATGAATGACAAAAATATTATTTATATTTGAGTTCAATATTGAAATCTGTTTGAAATGAATGTTTAAATTTGAAAATCATTTTAATATTTTTTTATTAAACATATGTTTGAGAGTGTATTTCGTGAAAAGAGTCCGGGTTCTAAAACCTTATCATGGTCACTGTGGACTCAAAGAATTTTTTGATTTAATTATTAGTCAAAAAAAATAAAAATTATTTTTATTATGAAAAATATTTTTAAAAACAACTTTTGAATGCCATTTGTCTGTAATTAATTGAATCTATTATTAATTATCCTTGCACATATGTCTGCCTATTATATAAAAAGACAAATCAATACTTATCTGAGTTTTAGAATCAGTTCTTTGTATTGAAAACAATTAAAAACAAAATTTTTTTGTTGTAAAAAATGTTTTATTTTACATTCATTTGCCTTATATTTGCTCTCAATTTATATCTCATAAAATCGGGTAAACATTATAAAGGGTTAAGAATTTGTTTTTCAAATTATTTTCTGTTCAGATATTATTCCGTTTGGCGTCGACTGCGATACGAAGTGTCCGGTGAATGTCACCATATATGGGAACGGGGCCTATGAGATAGCATACGCCTATCGGTACGGCATATGTGGTCAGTATTCGCATATATATCGTGTGCCAACACATAGGAAAGTCATGTATAACTCTCTGCACATGTATAGAATGTCCCGCTGGTTGGACGCCGGGCCCCGAAAACGAGTGTCTGTACTATTTGGGTCCGACCTCACTGTCATACACGGAGGCCGTCCAGCAATGCGCCAACAGATACAACGCAAGGCTATTGACGATCAAAAACGAAGTCAAACAGAAATTTGTGACCAATTTCATCAATGGCCACAACATTGACTCGAGCTTCTGGTTGGACGCCGTTAGGATCAGCAAGGCCAATGCCGACTCGAGCTTCATATGGTCAGACGGCACCGGTATGACGTACTCGAATTGGGTGCCCACTGAGCCCAACAATCACGCCGGCGATCAGTCGTGCGTACAACTCATTGACAGACGAGAGACGGCTATACCCTTCAAATGGGATGACATCAGTTGTTCGGCGCATATATCCTGGGGCAATCATCCGGTTAATGTTATTTGTGAGCGACCCATTTGTGCATAAAAGGGGCTATTTTTATGATTGAAAATAAATTCTATGCATAAAAAAAACTACAGAATAATTATTTCAATTCTTATGAGATTTTTATTATTTTAAAAACACATTAAATGAATAATGAATTGATTGATGACTTTTATGCAACTGTCGTACAATTGAGCCTTTGATCTCATGATTAATTGATTCCAAACACATCCTGGTTATTTAGATCCTGTTCATGAAACATGATTGATTAGTCTGTCCCTGGACATGTTATGACTCATAACATTTGAGTACATAGAATGACATAATTCAGTGTTATTTCATTTCATCTGTTATTCTGTTTTCATGTTTTTCATTCATTATAGACATTTTCGAGCACCTGATGAATAGGACAGCGCCAATGCCACTGATATACATATTTTATTCATTTAGTTTTTCAATAAATAATTTTTAATATTTTTTTAGCAGAGTTTATATGAAAATTGTTTACACATTAAGTGTTAAGTCTTTTAATGAAATTTCAGTTATTATTACAAAAACAAACTCAAAGTCAAATGAAATGCATTTATAAATAAAATACGTTTTGTTTTGCTATTGGTTTGATTTGAGAACTAATTTTAAGACATATCACAATTAACTAAATTTCATATAATTTCAAATCTCATTTAAAAACATATTATTTCACAACAATTGCAAACAAGTCGTCGAAAAACTTTTATTCAAAATCTCATTAAAGTTTCGAAAGTTTTTTTTTTGTTGTTGAAATTATTTCATGAAAATTCAATTATTATAATATAAAAAACAAATTACAAGAAAATGAAATTTATTTCTGAATTATTATTGGATTGAATATTGTTTTCAAAGATTTTATTGAATTTGTTTTGAATATTTTGACCAATTGTGAGACAATTCATAGTTAAGTGAATTTCGTTTACATCTGATTTCATAAAAATATTTCTTAATAAACAATGAATTAACAAATTTATAGAAAATTTATTAAAAATCTCTTCAAACAAATATATACAATGAATGCCTATATGTTTAGCGCACTTCTGGTCGTAGTGTTAATCGCGGCGAAGATCGACACAAGCGATGGTATGAATGAATAAATGAAATATTTCTACAATATTGATCCCCGGGTGAACTCAAAAAACCTTGAGCACCAGAACCTAGACTAACCCTGAGCTAATTCTCAACTCTATCCTTCAGCTGCCGATTGTCGATGCTCTGGCCAAGGCTGTAACGGAGGAACGTGCTATATATGCGATCCTGTGGACGGTTCCAGCAATGAAGGCAAGTGTTGCCAATACAACGCTCAGGGAG
>JAQIXR010000988.1:0-16772 GCA_034700825.1 Quadroppia sp. Gr-Ori-00064
TCCTGTGCTCTGTTTACAGCCGAGACTCTGACAGCTGTGAAAGACTCGGTATGTTTTCAAAATGGTTTATAAAAAAATTTATAAAATGTGTGTTTTTTTACTACCAGGCCTTCCACCGAAGAAACGGTCCAATGTAAAAAGAACTAAATCAATGGCTGTGCCACTAATGGCACTGTTGCTATCATTTGCAGAAATTTAAAGAATAAAATATCTTACAGAATATCAAACAATTCACAGAATATAACATTTGTTTCTTTACAGTCATTTTCAATGGAATTTCAAATATAAACTATTTTTATAATTAATTTTTAAAAAATGGTTTCTTATTCAAAGTAAACTCAATTTTAATTTCATTTTATATTAAAACATATTTTTTATAATAGAAACTAATATTATGTTTATTTTTATTGAAATACTTATCGCAAACTCATTATTAAAAGGTATGTTTTGACACAATTCGCACAATAGAGATAGAATTCATAGTTATTCATTGGGAACAAATCGAGACAATAGAAGCCAATGTCGGGTCCGGACAACTTCTCGATGAAGGCCTGTATTTTAAGTCGTTCCCGTTGTGATTGCGGATAGCAATGGATTGCATTATACAATATTCTATACGGTTTATGCGATGCTCGACGTATTTGAGCGCTGAATAGATTGAGCAAGAACACTGAACTCATAATCACCAGGAGTATTATGACACCTATGATCTGGGCAATGCTCATCGCTATACCAGCGCTGGGCTCCTGTATCAACACTATCAACATCATGAGTGGTGGCGAACAGAGATAATAGAGCGCGAAAATCATATATGAAAACAAATCGTTACATATTTTGCATACGTTTTCCGTTGAGTTGTGTTCAACGAATGCCCGCATCAGTACTGACCGGTTATTGTATTTGAGACACAGTCTTATCTTTGCATAGATTTCGTTGAACTTGTATTTCAAATACAATACACTTAACGTCCAAACAATGAAACCGACGGTTATTATACCGAACAGTTGGTTAGTGATCATAATTAGGGGAAATGACCACAGAATCACATACACCAACTCATAGTGAGAGTCGGGATCACAATAAGCGATAATAGTTAGGGTTGAGAAATACATAACTGTTCCCATAAATAGGATCCAGTACACTGGCTTCATGTACTTGGTCAACAGGTACGTCACAACAGTGAGGCGTCGGGTGTTCGACACATTTAAGGGTGAAATGCGTTTATTCTGAAATAATAGCAAGAATTTCACTATCGGTAGAGAACCACAACATTCCTGACAGTGAAGCACACATATGATGAACAATATGGCAATGGATGTCATCGTCAAAAGCATCGATAGTATGGTTCGGTCGCCGATCACATACGTGAAGTCAGCCATCAATATCGGGATCTGTTTATCGCGTGTTAGGGCACAGACGGCAAAACGTATGCCAATCATAAACACCAAAAATCTAGCGATTGTTATACAGATGAGTCGTTTGGGACTCATCTTCGCGCCGTTGACATAGTTATCCGGGCCATTGATTGTGATCCAATAATCATGCGAAAAGCGATGCAATCGATCGATAGTTGCATTCAATTTCATATCTACTTCACTATAATATTCAAATTTATTCAATATTTTGATCGCATTCAAAGAATTCATGAATGCCTTTAATTGATTCATTTTCGTTACAATTCGTGAAATTTTCTAAAAAAAATATTAAATGAAACCTTTATTTCAGTTTAGTTTAAAATAATAAAATTTTTAATTCTCCACAAATATAATGAAAACTACTTTTAAAAAATTATTTCTATGAATAATATTTTGAAATTCATTTAAATGAAAGCATTTTATTTTGTTTTGAAACTAATATTTTAATCAATAATTTTTTACTTCAATTAATGCATAAAAAATATTGACATTTCTTTTGACATTTATTTCTCTAATGATTTATGAATGAATTTTACGTTGTATTTAAAAATAGTCAATTATTTTGTTTTATTTTAATCTGAAATAAAAATGAAATCAAACAAAGAACTGGAGTTCTCAACAAATGCGAGAAGACTTCAAAGTTATATTAACATTATTTTCAATTCTTGAGTCAAAGTATATAACGATTTGGATATAAGTATCAGAAATGCAAATAAATTTCAATGTTTTTTATCTCAAATGAGATTTTGTTTTTAAAATTCTGTATTTTTATGTATTTATTATTTTATTTTTAGAGTTTTGATTGTAATTTAATTTTATTTATTACCCCCTTATTGAAAATCAACGAAAGTTGAATAATCAGGGTCACGAAATATCAATAAATTCAATTCAAATATATTTATAACTAAATGAATAAATGTATTAAACGAAAAAATATTTTAAATCTCATTATTGATTAATAGATGTTTAAAACAATAAGAAATATTTTGTATATTAAAAGCCCTGAATAGTCGACAAATATTCTCAAAACTGCCATTTAGTGAAAGGTCAAATGACCTCTTCTAAAATTATATATATATTCTGTTCGTAATTATAAAAATATTTTTGTTTTTAAAAAATATTAAACGTTTTTCTTTAGCAACGCTTTCTATAGCAATGATAGAGAAAATTAATTATAAATTCTAAACACAATTATTATATGAACGAAAAAATGTTAAATTTCTACATAATTGACATCAAATTAATGATATTTTTTTAAAAAATATTAGTTAATAATAGTTTACTTATATATGATAAACGATTTTCATGGTCAGGATTTACAACGAGGTTTCATTTGATCAAAGGATCTCTTCATTACCAATGGCTTAACATCACTAATGTGTTGTTCAAACCTATCGTTTGAGACATTCATTGTGCATATGTTGTGATAATATAATATAAAGCATTTCATTGAAAATAAAATTCTTTAAACAAATTGTTTTTTTTAAAAATTATTATTAATTTATTTATAATCTCTTAATTTCAATGAACAACACTCTATATGCAATTGTGCTAGCTGCATTGGTGACGTCATCATGGCAACAGCAATGCACAAAGAAGGAACGGGATCTGTTCAACGACGACGTGAGTCGGGCGGCGACTATAGGCGATGACACGAGACGTTTCCCAGAGAATAACCGGGAACTGAGCAGATGGTGCAGGTACATATGAACGATACACAGACCTGACCTGACCTGACCTGACCTTGGTCAAGGGACCGATTTATTTACTCAATGTTTACTACAATTGTCTCAAAAAGCTCTCATTTAGTGTCAAAGTAAACAAACAAAATAGAGGTCAGACTGTAATTAATAATAATAAATTGTGCATTGCTTTTATCTTGATTAATTGATCATGTTCATTTCTCTCAATAGTGATTCGTTCAAATATCTCGATCGCATCGAGAAATATAAGCGCAAATGCCTTATGAATCTACAGAAGCAAATGGTCGGCGTCGGGATGTATGCCATCCGAAAGTCCATCAAAAGTTTCTGCAAAAACAACTCCCGAAAAGCGGATGACTTCGTCGATGGCGGCAAATGTTTCAATAGGAACTTGGTCATTGTTAACAAATGCATTGCCAAATTTCTTCAGCATACAGTCGGCGCCAAAAGTGATTCGGATAAGAAAAAGATACCACACTTTTGCTGGTATAACACCCTTTGCATTTAACATGAGGGCATACTAGAGTTGAAGGGGGTTTTATGATAGAAGGGGTATATTTCAATATAAATTATAAAAGGTTTTCATAAATTGTTTTCATTTTTGAAATACTTTTTTAATTTTTAACATTTTTTTTCTTTAAAAATTAATGCCTTTTTTAAGCGCTTTTCACAAAGCTATCAATTGTTTCGATGAGAACCTAATCACGAGGAAAGGCTGTACACAGAAACGCATTGATGTCATAACCAATTATCTCGATTCGCTGGCACTCAATATGTTGGACATGCTTTGTGGCTCATTCACGCGTGACTCCGACAAGTGTGACCGCCTTGGTGAGTTGTGACAGACAGACCTTTCACACTTAATACAGTTGACGAACATTTGTAATAGTTTTTTGTGTTCATAAAAACTTTATTAATTTTAAGGGGTGTTAAGGGTTTAAATAAGTGGTTGTTCACTGCATTTATTGGTGATTTTTTTCAGTTAACAAAAGAATATTCTATTAATTCATTTCTATTTTATAATTCTTTACATCAGGAATGCCACCAAAAGTGCCAAAGAATCAACAAATGCCGAAGTCGTTCATTATTCCAATGCTTGATTTGATGGAATCGTTGCCTGAAGTATAGCCTCAAAGACAAAGAGTTTAAAATGACTAAAACGTGTGTTCAATAAAAACTTAATTACATGTAAAAACGATATAATAATTTTCAGTAAATATTTTTATATAATGATTGCAAAAAACATTAAAATTTATGGCTAGCAATTGGTTAGACTTTCATCAAACACTCCCATTATCTTAAGATGAGATGTAGTTTTAAATGAATATTTTGTTCACAAAAAACCTTTTCAAATATTGTTTAAAACTTTTGATGCTTTAAAAACTTTCTATAAATTATTGTTTTATTTTAATGAATAAAAATTTTTGAAAATGATTTTTATTGAAATGAATACGTGTTTGATTGTGCTTGTTATGTGTGTGATATGTTCCAGTCAACAGCAATGCACCAAGCTTCAATTTTCAAGATTCGAGAACAACGTTCAGAAGGCAACGACATTAGGAGACGATGTGAGAAGGTTTCCACAAAGTAATGGAGAACTAAGGAGATGGTGCAGGTACATTTTGGACACTTGGTCCATGACTTCCATACTGTCTCTATGATAGACTCTGTGGACATAACATAGTCTAAGACAGAGTTGTTCGAAAAGAGGGTTGATTTTCACAAAATTATTATTTGTTTAAATGACTGAACAATACTTTTGTGCGAAATAATAATAAGTTTTTATTTTATTATTGAAAATAAATAACAAATTAATTGTTTGTAAATATAAGATGTTTTCCCTTTGAAATGACCCCCTGAACTAATTAATGAGATTTTCAATTTTTGATCCTTTTAGTGACACACTCAAACATCTCGATAACGCCGACCAATTCAATCGTGAATGCCTTAAAGGGATGAATAGACAAGTGGTCGGCGTTGGGACGTATGCTATGAGGAAAGCCATCAAACGCTTGTGTAAACAAAACTCACAAATTGGTGTCAACTTTATTGATGGCGGCCAGTGTTTCAACATGAACAAGGTCACCGTAAACAAGTGCTACTTCGCCTTCCGCGATGAAATCGCAGGTGCCAAATATGACCCTGATGACAAAAAGAAGCTGCCTCATATTTGTTGGTAGGCGTACTGTCACTGTTCTTGATATTGTCATCTCATTTACACTCAATTCTATAGCGGTTTGCATAGAGTTATCCATTGTTTCGATGAGACCCTCATCACGAAGAAGGGCTGTAACCAAAAGCGCATTAATATCATAACCAATTATCTCGACTCTCTGGCCCTCAATATGTTGGACATCATGTGTGGCACCTATACACGTGATTCTGACCAGTGTGAACGCCTTGGTTAGTTTGATTGCAATTTTTAATATACAGTATTCTCTCTCTCTCTCTCTCTCTCTCTCTCTCTCTCTCTCTCTCTCTTTCTTTCTTTCTTTTGATTGTAATTAATATATTTAATCCATTGAAAGGAATGCCACCAAAAGTTCCAAGCAATGAAAAGCTACCGAAGACTTTCATTATACCAATGTTAGAATTGATGCAATCATTACCTGAAGTATAAATAAAAATACATTGAAATCGCAATCATTTTTTATAAATTAATATCTTTTATAAATACAATAAAAATAAAATTGAAATTTATATGACTTTTATATAAATGCAAAAAAAATTATTATAAACACATACCTAAATAAGGGAACGACAGTTCATTTTGTCAAAAGTTGTATTTTGAAAGTTTTCTATGAATTTGATAATAAAATAATAATTAAATAAAATTTTATTCATTTATTTAGAATAAAATAAGTATTTAATATTTTTTGATTGAAAGTATTGAAAACAATGAGTATTTTATATATTTTAATGCAAATGAATTGTTATCAATATTTCATAAATTCATTAATCAATATTAATTCCGATAATAAATACATAATTCTTATTGATGTTTAAACTGTTATTTAAGAAGAAATTTATTCTCTTTAACTATTTTAGGTATTTCTATACTTGGCTACTCCTGTGTTCAAATGCCCAAGTGTTCAAGGTTAATTACAAAAAAATGAGATTTTTATTGATAGTTTTTTTACAAAAACTTCATTTTCATTTGATTTGCAAAAATTTTATAAAATAATTAATAATTGCAATCAATATATAATAAGTGAATAATTATATAAATTTTAGAATTATTTTCAAATATATTCTTTTCAATCATTTTATAAATAAAATGAAAACAATAATGAGTTTCATATTGATCACGATGTGCTTGATGAGTTTGAGTCAATTAGTACAAGGTGAGGTCAAGGTGTGCACCCATAACATACTCAAACGTGTAGATGATCTCGTCTTTCGGATTGTAAACATAGGCTATGAAAAATTTCCAGAGGCCAGGGGTCAGCCATTGAAGCAATTCTGTGGGTCTGTATTCTCAAATATCTTTCCAATCTATCATGGTGATTCTATGAATTACACAGAATATTCTGTATAACATTTTGTTTAACAGTAAACGCTATAAATATGTAAAACAATTGGACCGGTATAAAGACGTGTGCTTCAAGAATCTCAATCACCAGGTGTTCTCAATTTTGATATATTCCACAAAGAATACTCTGAAACAGTTCTGTGGCAAAAGAAATCGTCGACAACAGACAGAGATCATCGCAGGCATGCTATGTCTTAACAGCAATATCCATGTCATTAACAAATGCTATTATCATGCAATCAATGAGATTATTGGCACTAAGAATGCAAATGTGAGCACTCGTATACCACACCTGTGCTGGTATGTAAGCCATTGGTATTTGAGAATATAAAACACCTTTTAATAATTTTTTTGATCAAGCACAACTGTGCGACTGTTTTCATGTCTACGAACAAATTTGCCAGGCTCACCCAACTGCACACCAGCTCAGGTGGACAGTGTGCTCGACTTCGTTCGGTCCGGTGTAGGGAATGTCGTTAATTTGATGTGTGGGGACTATACGGAAGAGACGGACAAATGTTCACAATTAGGTATACTTTACTGTACTCTAAATCAGTTATGGCCTGTCATTAAATAACTATCCGATGCCACCATCTATTAGACCCACCGCCAAAGATGCTCAACACAAAGCTCCGCCTAAAGTCGTTCGCCATACCTGTGCTCGAGGTTTTAGATTCATTTCAAGAGATATTTTGATTTAAGAAAATATTGTAAAATTTATTTACAAAAAGAAATTCTTATTAATTATATATTAATAATATTTTCATTTATTACACAAAAAATTATTTATCAAAAAGTTTTCACATTTTAGTACAGAATATATTTTTGTTGAAAATTGAGACAAAATATTTTAAAACAGCTTCAAGTATGAGGTCAATCAAAATCACTTGTGCTCACACACATGGAGGTCACACAATC
The DNA here is from genome assembly GCA_034700825.1 of Quadroppia sp. Gr-Ori-00064. Lineage (NCBI taxonomy): Eukaryota > Metazoa > Arthropoda > Arachnida > Sarcoptiformes > Quadroppiidae > Quadroppia > Quadroppia sp. Gr-Ori-00064. Next base: position 7,569 of record JAQIXR010000988.1, read on the forward strand.
AAGATTTTTGAAGGTCATTTAAGGTGATCAAGGTGATGATAAATCATAGGAGAAATAGAAAGTCATTTATAAGAGTTGAGTGAATGTTAGACAGGGTTTTTGAACCACTAAATTGTTGTGCTTTCTCTTTGACCACAACTTTTCACTTCATTTATGCAAAAAAAAAAACAAAACAAAAAACTTTTCAATAAAAATGTTTATTTATATCAGTGTCTAATGTGCGTCCAAAAAGGAAAGTCCGTTTTTTCATAACATACTTTATATGTTTTGTATCAAAAAAAATATTTTTATAAAAATAAAATATAAATTTTTATCAAAATTTTTTATACGAATTTCGTGACGAAAATAACAAATAAATTATTGCTTCTTTGAATAGAAATATTTTTTGCTTATATTTCTTGCATAAAATATATTTTTAATCTTGATTATAATATAGACGTGATATCATCTTGATCATTATTGTCTGTATTCAAATTGAAAATGTGTATGACCATGAACAATTTATTCACAACTGTGTTCGTGTGCCTGATCATTCATCAAGCATTTGACCATGCTGCTGTGAGCGCACAGAGATGCAACGCGGACAACATGCGCAAGACAGACGCCAATGTGGCCAAGCTCATCACCATTGGCAACTCAGGCCGTACTTTCCCCGAGAATAAGGGCAAAGAACTCAAGAATTACTGTTTGTATGTTTGCAGTCATTATTGATATCTATTTATATTAATTCTAATCAAAAATCAGCCAAAACTCTGGATATCTGAAAGACATTGAAAAATATAAGAATAAATGCATGAAAGGTCTGCCCAAACAAGTGGCCTCTATTCTCATCTATTCACTAAAGGTTACCTTGGTTACCATGAGTTACCCCTTGCTAATTTTGTATGATCTCTACCCTCATAGAACGCCATCAATCAGTTATGCAATAAAGAGTCAAAAAAGTTGAACGAATTGATCGACAGCACAAAGTGTATCAATACGGCCACGCCTGAGATCAACCGGTGCTACACGAGCCTCATTGACTCTATACTGGGTATTGTCCACGCACAGGACAACAAGAAGATACCGCATGTCTGTTGGTCAGTAAGCAAGGACAAAATATATTATATATATTAAACACAAAGACATACAAAATGTGTAATCAAAAACAATATTTATTTAATTGTTTGCCAAAAATATTCATAAGTAGATTATTTGTATTTTATGAGCTTGATCAATCTATAATTTGTTCAGCTTATTCTTAAATTCTTAATCCCTTTCCCCTGTCATTCTCAGCGAATACTACCGTCTATTTCCGTGCATTACAAACAGAGCCAAACGTATTGCGCTGTGCAGTGAAGCCCACATCACGACAGCAATGAATTTTGTGCGATCAATGATAGGCAATGTCTTGGATCTGGTTTGCGGCGAATACACCGAAGGTAAGGGTGATGTCTGTGCAGTACATGTGCTCAATGTCACTCTCAACCACTGTTTGGCATTCATGCGAACGCACTGTCGTTAATGAGATTAAAATGTATTTTTATATCAAATTCATAGGCAGTGATAAATGTGAACAATTGGGTCGACCGCCAAAAAAGCTTAAGAGCCAGAGAAGGACCAAATCATTTATGATGCCATTGCTCGACATGTTTGAGTCGTTTCCACAGATTTGAATTAAAATCTCATTTTTTATTTGTTTTGTTTTCATATAAAATATTAAACATTTTAATGACAATGAATTTCATTACTATTTATACATTTTATGTTAAGATATTGTAAAAACAAAGACAAAAAGATCTGTTTTTATGAAATCAATGTTAAGACAAGAGATCATTAATAAAAATAAATTGATCAAGGTCAACTATAGGTGTCATTTATCACTTGGAAAAACACCTAATTATTGAAAATTGTTTCACAAAATAAAACATTTTTTTCTAATATTTGTTTCTTATGTTTACTCTGTTGTAATATCACATGATCTAGGTTAGTTTGCAATTAAAATCATTCTTATGGTTGTCATCACTATTACTGTCGTCACAATATTATTGATTTCAATCACTATTTACAGCACTAATGAATACCCAAAATAAATACATAATTTATTTTCATAAATAAAAATATCTATATTTTTATATATATATAACCTTGGTAGTGTTATAAGTGATTATTAAATAGTAGGTATATTTTTAGATCCCCCTTAAGGTCAAGGATGTCCGTTATATACGAGCGTTCAGTTGTGACAAACAATTCATTTGACAGTTTGTCGTCAAATGTGTTAAACAATAAAAAAGATATTTTTTGTTTACAGAAAGTGAAAAAAGAGAAGTGAAAAATTCGTATCAAATTAAGTGACCAAGATGCTATTTGCCATTGCAATACAGGCTCTCCTTATATACGGTGTGCACTCAGTCCTCGACGAGTGCGATGTGAATGAGTCGCGAAGAATAGACTCAGCGATGGCCAGACTGTTGACTATAGGCAACAGTGGCCGTGATTTTCCCGAAGCGAAGGGTAAAGAATTGAATATTTACTGCAAGTAAGATATAATTTTTTGACCCCTTATGGGAGAGAGTGAGAAAACACTCACATTTTTCTCACTATTAATTACAGTGAATCGAAAGCACTTATCATTCAGATCGAGAACTATAAGAATAAATGTCTTAAAGATCTGCCAAAACAAGTGACGGGTGTTGTCGTGTACTCCGTGAAGAACAGCATTAGCCAACTGTGCCGAAAGGACTCGAAGAGGCTGACGGAGCTGATCGGTGTAGCACCTTGCATGAATAGGGGCTCGAATGAGCTCAACAAATGCTACACCAAATATATCGACGGTGTTTTGGGTGCGAAACACGCCTCCGATAAACACAAGATCCCAATGAACTGTTGGTATGTATTCGCAAACGGAATATATTTTTGAATTATTTTATTTTGCCATTAATTTCATAATTGTTTAACACATGCAAAACACTGTTATTTTCCCAGTGAATACTTCAAAATATTTGCTTGCTCAGAGTCGAGAATGAGAAAGGTGAAGGGATGCTCGAGCGAACAGGTGTCGATTGCCCTGGACTTCATTCGCTCCCTATTCGGCAATGTTATTGACTTGATATGCAATGAATATACAGAGGGTTCGGACAAATGCACACAATTAGGTGATGACGTGTAGAATGACCATGGTCATCAGTTTTACTAGATTATGTTTCTTTTTCAGTGCCGGTGCCCAAGAAGAGAAAGAATCAAAGGAGAAGCAAGTCTTTTATGCTGCCATTAGTCGACCTGTTGTCGAGTTTTCAAGAGCTTTGAGGAAAATATTTTTGTTTGAGTTCTTTATTGTAAACTCAATGACAAATATAACCAAGGTGGTAAACATGGAATAACAAGCTCTAAATATTTATTCAATATATGGCATTAAATAAATAAAATAAAATAAAAAAAATCCAAAAATTTTAAATAAATTTTTCAAAATCAAATAAAATGTAAAAAATAATTTCAAAAACAATTTTCGGTAAAAAGAGTCCAAAAAACTTTTAATGTTTTGAATGCGTTTTGAATAAAGAAATTTATTTAAAAATTATTTTGAAATGAAAAATAAATTTCTTAAAGTTTGAAAAAAATCAAGTTTAATACAATTTCAAAGTACAGGCGCTTTGATTGGAATTTATCCTACAATCGGTACCACAGGATTGGGTACAAAAGGATTGGGAATCACAGGATTGGGTGCAACAGGATTGGGTACCACAGGATTGGGTGCAAAAGGATTGGGTACCACAGGATTGGGCGCCGGTACAGGTATTGGCGCCGGCGATGGACTGAGAATTGCTAGTACTTGATTATTCTGGACCAGGTATACACGGCCGGTGCCATCGTTAAGGTTCACATATGTTATGGTTGCAAAATTGATACCCCCTGGGAAACCATTATTGCCAGATAAACCACCTTGAAATGAATTAGCGGAGAAAGTACTTGGAAATCCACCCACACGTGTGCGAGGATTATACGTGTTCACGATTTCAGGCATTACCGCTGATTGTGAACAAGAACATTTGTTTAGAGCCAGCGATTAAATTCAAATAGATTTATATAATAATTGATTTATTGTTGAAAATGACCCAACTCACCTATAGCCACCATAATGACCAAGATCAATGTTATTATATTCATTATTTTTGGTTCAATTTTATTCAATATAACAAAAGTATTTTAAATGTTTTAATGTTTTAATGAACAGAATATTCTTTGAAAATAACAGCAAAACTCCTTTATATACAGAGTATTTGTTATGTATTTTTTTGAACATAATTTTGACATTTGATTGAAATAAATGATATTTTTCTGGCTTTTAAGCAAAAAAAAAGGACATTTGGATTTTGTAATCCGGGTGAGATGTACAGCATTTCCCCATATAATCAATCTTCAATGTATATTCACTAGTCATGTGCTCTAATGAATATTCAGGTGTTTAACAATAAATTGATGGTCCTATAAATCATAGCAAATAATTGAAATAATTGTGTAATAGTTTTAAAGAATATTTTACAACATTTTAAATGTAACACAAAATTAATGACAAATTGCGATTGAATTCAAATGTTTTACCATTGGTTACATTTGACATACACTTATCGAAGAATATCGAAATATTTTTCTATTAAATCATTTATTTAATTATTTATCCTTTAATTACAATAAATATAATCACAATTCAATTGAATTACATATTAATTACATTTAATATATTTCAAAATACTTTCAAACTTTCATTCAATTTTTAATTTATTTATTTGAATCTAAAATACATTTTTCAAAATTTTTACACAATTAAAAAAATTCACAAAAAATATATTCATTTTTCTGTTTAACATTCTATTAATTATTTTCCAATAGGAATTGGTGTAACCACTGGTGGAACCACTGGCGAGGGACCAATAATAGCTATGACCTGTCCATTCCTTACAAGAGCTATACGTCCGGTGCCATCATTAAGGGGTACAAATGTTATACCAGTAAACGGATTAGTAGGAAACGGATTATTAGGTGGAAAACCACCGGGAAATCCACCAGGGAATCCACCTGGAAATCCACCTCGGTTATAGCATCTTGTCTCTTGCTCAAGGGGCTTGCACTGAGTCAGGGCTATTTAATTTAAAAACAATAGAATATTATTTACATTTTACTACAAAAGTTTCATATTTATAACATGATAAGCATAGAGAAAAAAAAAACACTCTTACCGATGATAACACCCATAATGACCAAGGTAATCAAAATTTTATTCATTGTATCGTATATTTAATAAAGAATATTAAGAATCTAAATGTTATTTGAATTTAAAACTTATTTTTGTGTGAATTATTTTAACCATTTATATAGTGGTAAAACGTTTGCGTAATTTTGATCACAATTTGAATTTTTTTGCTGTTATTAATGAATGTGTTTTTATTTAAATAATATATTAATATTACATTCAATAAAAAGCACAAAATTCAGGTGCGATTCGTTTTATAATAATAATGTTTATTGATTTCAATAACGTGTTTTAAATACATGTATTAGAAATAATTATTTATAAGTAGTGTTAATGAAAATATAATTTTATTTTTTATCGAAATTTCGTATGTTTTATATGTATTTATAAATCGTTTGACGAATTTCGTGTAAAACTATAGTCAATCAGTTTTCGCAAAATATAGTTTTATTTGTTTTAATGAATAAATTCAATTGAAATTACATTAAAATCAATGTTAATATCAGTTATAATCAATTCATTTGCTTTTGACATCATTTTAAAGTCATTTTAAATATTTCAATTAATTATAAAAATATTTTAAACATTTATTCAGAAAAATTAAAATTTTTGTTTTTGAAAATGTTTTACAGTTTATAAAATTGTCTCAAAATTTCAAGATATAAAATACAGTCAATCGGGACCTGAAATCTTGTTTCAAATTGTAAGTTAAAAGTGTTTTCAAGATAGAAGGGATGGTTATAATGAGGTTGTATGGGAAGGGGTTTTAGATTCGCTTTAAAAATTCAAGATAAGAGTATTTCAAGCTAGCAGGTTTTAGTATAACATGAAATAACTATAGTTTTGAATTTTTTTTTTTTATTATTTTTCTCACAATTAATTAATTTTATTTCAAATAAAATAAAATTTTCATTAAAAAACCACAAAATATGTGCTTTTAATAAACAAAAATTAAGTGAAAAATTCGTTTTATTTGTTTGACTATATTTTAAAATAATTATTGTTAAAAAAAACTGTTTTTATTTCGTTTTATATGTTTAAACAGATTTTCATTAGCACTAAATATCACTTGTTTTAATAGACAGAATATTCTTTGAAAATAACAGCAAAATTACTCTATATTTAGATTTATTATTTTTAAATTTCGTTCTGTTTTTTATCGTTTTTGACTTTATATTTTTAGTTCAAAATAAATTATCACAAATTTTTGTATTTGTTAATCACTCGTACGAATGTTACTCTAAACTTGTGTCCAAGCAATCCCTGACCACAGATTCCGACGTGAATTTCTAAAAAATATTTTTTTTTCATTTTTTACAGCCGGAGATCTCAGGCCATAAGGATGGCTAAAATAGTTGTTTGACATATTTAGAAGCAATAGGTCTTCATCTCTACAAAAATGTTTCAAAAGATTCAAATAAATCTTGAATATGTCCTGAAAAATGACCCAAGGTTATTTTTAAAAATGTTGTCCTGTAGGTGCTGGTCAAGAGTGATCCCGATCAAAATATGAGGATTTCCTAACTATTATCTGATCTATGTAATCCCTGAAACAAGTCTATCATCAAGAGATCAGTTTAATAAATACAGTAAAATTCTTGAAAAAAAAAATAAAAATCTATTTGTTGTGAATTTAAAAAAAAATAATTTTGACATTTGATTGAAATAAATGATATTTTTCTGCTTTTTAAACAATTCAATGACATTTGGATTTTTGTAAACCGGGTGAATTGTACCGCATTTCCCCTAATAATCAATCTTCAATGTATTTTCACTAGTCATGTGCTCTACGTTTCATGTAATGTATATTCAGGTGTTTAGCAATTAATTGATAACTCTATAAATCATAGAAAATGATTGAAATAATTGTGGAATAGTTTTAAAGAATATTTTACAACAGATTTGAAATCTAACCAAAAATATATCATAAATTGCGATAAAATTCAGATGTTTTACCATTGTTAACATTTGACATAGATTTGCATTAACTGATAACATATTTCTGATAACAATATCGAAATCTTTTTCTATTATATCATTTATTTAATTATTTATCCTTTAATTACAATAAATATAATCACAATTCCATTGAATTACACATTAATTACATTTAATGTCATTCAAAATACATTTCATACTTTCACTCAAATTTTATTTAATTTATTTGAATATAAAATACATTTTTCAAAAAATTTTTACACAAATAAAAAAATTCACAAAAAATATATTCACATTCTGTTTAACATTCTGTTAATTATTTCCCAATAGGAATCGGTGTAACTACAGGTGGTGTTACTACTGGTGCTGGTGCGGGAGTAAAAGTTCCTATGATCACTCCATTCCTAACAATATCTATACGTCCGGTGCCATCATTACGGGGTTGAAATTGTACGCCAATAAACGGATTATTAGGTGGAATACCACCGGGAAATCCACCGGGAAATCCACCTGGAAATCCACCTGGAAATCCACCTGGAAATCCAACTCGGTTATAGCATCTGGTCTCGTGCCCAAGGGGCTTGCACTGTATCAGGGCTATTTAATAGCAAAAAAAAAAACAGAATATTATTTACCTTTTTCTACAAATTTTCATATTTATAACATGATAAGTAAAGAGACAAAAAGACCACTCTTACCGATGATAACACCCATAATAATCAAGGTAATAAAAATTTTATTCATTTTGTGGTATATTTAATAAAGAATATTAAGAATTTTATTGTTTTATTTTTTGTGTGAATTTTTTTAACCATTTATATAGTTGTAAAACGTTTACGTAATTTTGACCACAATTTGACTTTTTTTGCTGTTATTAATGAATGTGTTTTTATATAAAATATTATTACATTCAATCAAAAGCACAAAATTAAGGTGCGATTCGTTTCATATGAATTATTTGTTTAATTCAATCCATTCATTGATAGCGCTATTAATCATAGAAAAACATATTTGAGAAAAATTTTTTTAACGATTATTTATCTAAAGAATATTCATTGAATTCAGGGTCAATTTTCAGATAATAATTTGGATCTCAAATATTGATTAAATCTGAAATATTTTGTTTTATTTACAGTTTATTTGTGTTTACAAATCATATATAACTCATAAATAATTTTTTATTACATTAATTGTATTCTTCTCTTTTAACGACCAAACCCTCCGAAACCGTTGCCAAACCCGCCCAGACCTCCCAATCCACCTAAGCGGTTACCACCAAATCCACCTAGGCCGTTGCCACCAAATCCTCCAATACCACCCGGAAACCCTCCAAAGCCAAAGCCACCTCCAGGGCCACAGCGTTTTTCAGGAGCAATCACCGGTTCCTCACGATCACCGGTGCCCTTATCGTCAATTTTATCGGAGTCGTCCTCAACAACATCAGCATCATTGTCGCTATGGTCGGGCAGATAATGACAGACCACACAATCGACAAACAATATAACGAATAAAATCGCAAATATTTTCATATTATTTTCTTATTGAAAATAACATTCAAATAATTGAATACAAAGTCATTTGAAATGTAATGAAAAACTTTTGCAATATTTATATAAAAATTGAATTAAAAAATAAAAGTTATTTTAATCAAATATTTTATAGTTTAAGCGAACTATAAAACGGACAGCTTTTTCAGTATTGCATTTGCTATGCAATTGTTTCATAGCTTCAAAGTCAACCCATAATTAATAATAGAAAATGTCATTTAAAAAACATATATATTTTGGATCATAAATTAGTGCAAAAAAATAAGTTATATTTTTATTATAAATGTTTTTATTGTTTACGCATTATTTCAATAATTTTTGTGATTTAAAACATATTTTTCATTCATTTTTCGTTAAATTGTAAGATAAATGTCTTGAAAATAATTTTGTTATTCTGTAATATTTCTGTCATTAGTAAGGTTGAAAAAAATGTAATTTACATAAATTACATTGTAATTTACATGTAAAATATGTAATTTACAGAGGGTCTAA
>JAQIXR010000989.1:0-16770 GCA_034700825.1 Quadroppia sp. Gr-Ori-00064
GTGCCATCAGCGAGAATATACAGCCCGCATAACTCGACGACAACACTAGACATGCGATGAAGTATACGCTCGACAAAGGCTTTGCCTTCGCGTATACATTTCTATTCCTACACAATGGCTGTTTGATGAGCAAGAACACGATTGACCAAGTCAATTTAAATGAAACCTGCCTTGTGACAGTGGACATCACAAGTGAATAATATGTGATGAAAAATATCGTTGCAATCAATAGACAAAACCAGATATAGCTATCGAACGGCGCAAACAGATTGACAATCACTGAAGTCTTCGGTAACGGAGCCGAGAATGTGATGGGAGCTATGATATGAGGATATGAGAAGTCAATCACTGAGAGCCGTTCCATCGTCACCGGCATAGCACCGATGCCAATATCAGCTTGCTAAATTTTTACAGAATATTCAATAAACATGTAATTATATATAGAAAAACGACTGTCCATAACCTTGTTTAAAATAGTCCGTATGAGCCCATTCCAGGTACCGTTGATCTGTTCGCCCCAACGTTGGTGACAGTACTGAATATTGTACGTGAAATTCCATAACCGACTGAGCGTTGATATAATATCCAGTTCCACACCACCAGTGAATCGCTTGCCGCCACTAAAAGGTATGCTATAATTGTGCATAACATATGGCGCTACATTGTTAGCAGCAATGATCAGGGTTATGTTATTCAGGTTAATCATTGTGTTACAAATTATAATTTGTTAGCATTTATTCGAATAAATTTGATGTCTTAGAGACTACCAGCACTTGAGCTCCAGGTGTCTGGCAATAGAATGTGAGCACATAATAGAGATACGAATGAATGCTTTTATTATAATTGATATGAAATAAATTTCTATTGAATTTTACACAAAATTCATGCATAAAATATTCGATAAAACCAATTAATTTCAGAATATAAAAGAATTTTATTATTATTAAAGAATTCTATAAAAAATATTTTACATTTCAATAGAAAATATTGATTTTATTTGAATGAAAATGACATAAAAAGTGATAAATACTGTATGTATTGAATTGAAAATAGTTTTTGAATAGCATTTGAGTTAAAAAAAATACTGTATATCAATAAAACATATTTACATCAAATACTTATTTAAACAAAAATTTCTTACTTTAATAAATAGTTATATATTATTAACATTTTATTTTTCTATAAGTGAATACTATTTGGAATGTCATTGATATCAAGTGCTCATAAAATGATTTTCATATGGAAAGCGTATTATATTTCAACATAACTTATAAAACATATTTGAATAATAATTTGATAACTGATTTAAACGAAAGGCTAACAATAATTGCATTTTATATGTTAATCAATAAATGGTGAAAACAATGAGACGTTCAATAAATTCTATAAAACATATCACGTTTTACGTCATTATTCTATCAGCTATTGTTGTAATGTGAGTATTGTATTATAATTACACGGCGCCGGTAGCGGACAGGTATGGCCACCACTATCTTTCATGCAGCAAATGCTCGCATTAGAGTTTTTCTGAAACAATTTGAAATTGTCTGAAATTCTGAAAAAAATTGTGCCAAGTACATTAATATCTTTATCATTGGTTCGAAATATTTAGAATATTTAAAGAATTTCGAATAAATGAATTTATACAGACCATTGATAAAGCATTATAATAATGATTGTCGCACTGATAGCACTGAACAAGGTGAAAGTAAGCATGTCACAAAAGAAGCCATAGAGAAGGTGCGCGCAAACTTTCTCAAATATGTCTCCGATAATCCAAAATCAATTCACGAATTCGACATAAATAGAGTAAAGAACAAGAATTGGATTATCGAACGCTTTCTACAAGACTATGACTGTAATGAAAATCAAAATGAAACTAATATTCTTAACATTTGTTAAAATTTTGTATTTTGTTGTTGTTGTTAATATATATTAATATTTAGCCAATGAAAGCGCCGCAGAAAAAGCACTAATAAATGCGTTTAAATATATTAAAAAAGAAAAACTTCATGATATAAACGAGACGTACTTTCCTGCCGAGATATGGGGGGCAGGGTTTGTGGCACATGGAGGTCGCGGTAAAAATGGCGAACAAGTTGGCTCTTTAATACTACGGTGCCATATGTTCACAAACCATACGACTTTTGGCACAGAATATGATCAAATGTACACAAAATTTACTATGTATTTCTATCACAAGTTAACTTACTCTGATGATAATGGACAATACATTGGCTTCACTGATGTCGAGAATATGACACCAGATAATTTCGATGCTGGTAAATAAGCATGCTCATTATTAATATTGTTGTGAAATTTTTTATACTAAATGTAAGCATTATACACACAACACACAGCCAAAGGGGACTTAATTTAATTTATAGCAGCTTCTCCAAAGCGAACAATTGCCCTTTATAATTTTGTCCATATAATGAGTATATAAATTATCTTTCTTTATTAACGCCAAAGAATATTGAATAAAGAAATAAATTTTCTTTAATATCTAATATATATAGATAACGTTTACATAAATTATTACAGTCTTTCAACAATCTTATAAGGCTATTCCATATACAGTATAGACTTTTACATAATCTTAAAAGAGTTTTCCATATTTTTTTAACCTCTTTTCACATGTTTTTAAGCACTCTTCAATACATTTATTACTTATTGTTTTCATTCGAATTGTTTTCAATTGACTTTGTTTTCATTTTATCTTTAATTTAATTAATATTTGAGTTTAACATTTAATGAATGTAAAGACGAGTGCTAGAAAACATGTAAAATAAACGGGAAAACGTCTTAAGTTTGTTGAAACACTGTATTTATACTCTAATTCAATCATTTTTCTCAGAATTTTATGGAAGAATAAGCAAGAGCATGGTGAATTATAAATATGCGCGCATTGTTGGATTATTCGTTGGAGCAAATAAAATTACAGAAAAATTAGCTCTGGTGCTATTAAACACTCTCAACTTGAAAGAGCATCATTTCATAAAAAAGGATGATTTTAAAAAATGGCTTAATTTGGATACAATACCGAAACACTTTGGCGGCCAAAAGAAAGACAAACCCATTCCCGATGGCGTCAAAAGTGGCAAATGTTTGCCCCATTTAAAGTCAATACCCGCAGAGGTTTGGACTCGTGTTAGGCAACAGAATATTAAATGCATTGAAGAGAATATGAAACAAATGGGCATAAAGAACATTGATGACTATTTACGTACAAAATGTTGAAGATTATAATTAATCGTATAATATATGTTATATTGATTTATGTTATAATAATTCAATGTTATAATAATTATGAAGAAATATATACGTAATTTAAAAATTAAAAATAATTTGCTTAATTATTTTTGTTATTTAAAACTCAATTTATTGTGAGATCATTGAATACAATAATTACTTACGTTGTTATGAAGTGAGTGAAAGACAAACATTTGTTTATATCCATCAAAAATATTCTTCTATTTTTAGGGCATTTCATTGCTATCAATGGTTTTCCTTAAGATTATTGACTCGTAATTATTTAAATGAAATTAACATTTATTTCAAAAGTCATTCGTTATTGAAATGAAATAATTATTAATATTTCAAAACATTTATTTAGAGAAGGCTTGATATTAGGAATAGGTTTTAATTTTTTAAATATAATTCAGTATAAGTTTATCACAAATAAAATATTTGTTTTTCAAATTCATTGCATTTGTAATAAATATAGAAATATTTTTTTAAAAGTTTTTTGTATACAAATTTAAGTGCATTCATATCTATGGTAACTAATTATGTTCAGAAACAATTAATAGAATATGTGTAAGAGTGCCCTTGACCTTGGTTATATTAAGAACTTCATGTAATTAAGATAAACTAGGATTAGTTAAAAACTAATAGAATGGCATTCTAGTTTAAGGTCACTTATTTCTATGGTAATTAATTAAGTTCAGAAATAATCAATATAAATTCCGATAATATCATCATGATAGTAACATTAGCATTGGTTATATTAAGAAATTCATGTAAGATAATAAAATAGGCATATTTTCAATAGATTTTCACTATTATTTCATTATAAAATTTTGTCACATTTTGACTCTTTAAATGAGTTTTTGATGTAAAATATTTGTATAATATATTTAAAAATATTATTATATTTGTATTCAAATTTAAGTGCACTAATATCTATGGCAACTAATTATGTTCAGAAACAATTAATAGTACATGTGTAAGAGTGCCCTTGACCTTGGTTATATTACATGTAATTTACATAAAAAATATGTTTAATTATATTTAAATAAAAAAAATTTTAGTCAATATTAGTCAACAGTTTTATTAAGATATTTGTCTTAATTGTATTCACTGTCTATCAAGTCATGGATTTAAGTCGAAGAGTGTCTAAGAATATGGTCATCGAATCAGTTGACAAACATACAGTCATTCTCTAAATTAAGGGCCACACATTTGGGTAAAAAAGACCATGTTCCTCTTGAGCGTTTTTGATATAATTTTGTTCTCAACTATGGATTTTCTCCACAAATTTATAGTTAAATTTATTTTGGTTTTCGAATTGACCAAGGTAATGAATTGGATAAAATAAAATCTAATTTTGAATTTTGAGTATTTTTTATAAAGAATATAATAAATAATTGAGGACATGTTTCGGCATTTTTTGTTCCAAATGTCCTAGATAGAAATTATCACTATTCGAAAAATTGATTTATGTAAAGTGGTATAATATTGAAAAGTTTTTAAGGACTGTAATGAAATAAAAAAATCATATCTTTATGACTTATTTACTGTAGTTTTGGTTCAAAAATTGTGATAATTTCTATCTAGGACATTTAGAACAAAAATGCTGAAACATGTCCTCACTTATTTATTATATTCTTTATAAAAAATACTCAAAATTCAAAATTCGATTTTATTTTATCGGTGAAACAGGCAATCGTCCAATTCATTACCTTGGTCAATTCGAAAACCAAAATAAATTTAACTATAAATTTGTGGAGAAAATCCATAGTTGAGAAAAAAATTATATCAAAATCGCTCAAGAGGAACATGGTCTTTTTTACCCAAATGTGTGGCCCTTTTGACTGTATCTTATATGCTATTATCCGTTTATCAAGAACAATACAATTAATCTAATTCTATTGATTCTTATGAATTTAAATACAAATTATTGTGAGATCAATGAATAAAACAATAGTTTTTGGTCTAAATATTTGTTACTCTTTGGAATAGTTATCGTTTATACTCTTTTAATGACATTTTATTTTATATAATATTTAATAATATTTTTAAATATTATTTTCATTAATGATATTTATTACTTGAATTTTTTTTATGTTATTAATTCAAGTAGTGTTATGAAATTAAATACAGTATCTATGGTGATTAATTATGTAATGAATATATGAATGAGTAAAAATATACCCAACCTTGATTATATATTTAGAAATTCAATGTAAAACTAAAGAATATTATTAGTGTCAAATAAAATTTCAATAACAATTAAACAGAATAATTTTATTCAAATTTTTCACTCAAATTATATATGAAATGTCATTTTCATTAAAATATTTGCTATTTTAAACTTAATAACTGTATATCAAGTCATGGATTTGAGTCGACGACTGCCTAAGGATATGGTCATCGAATCAGTTGACAAACATTTGTATAGAATTGGTTTATGTATTGAAAATACAGACAATAACTATGAACACAAAAAACACAATTTATTTCACAAACCAATGACTGTGTTCTCAATACTTATGTTTCATTTGGTAAAACAATTGTCATTTCAATTTATTGATGAATCCAATGTTGATCTTCGAATAATGCTTGGTGATTTGGGAATATTCTTTGGAATTAGCGAGCAGATCAATGTTGCATTTATATGCGCCATATGTCAACCATTGAGTATATATTTCATATATTATTACAATCACAAGAATCACATAAAACCAACATTTCTTCGCGTCTTTCAAATGATGTCCGGTTTGATAACACCTCATAGTATTGGTCTCACCGAAGAACAACAGATGAAACAATTGATAAAAAGATCAAGATTAGTTTTCTCATTAATCAAGGTCATCAACGATATTATTAGTCCTGTTTTTGTATTCTTATTGTTCATCATCTCATATGTAATGAATTGTAATGTAATTCAGATTTTATTCTTTGGTTTCATTAATGCATGTCTATATTCTATATTAATTTACCATGGTTTTAATTTGATAATTTACAATTCAGTCTATTTTTTTATTACCTGCAAATATCTCAATATCAAAATCAAGACAAATAATACATTATTAATGCAAACAAACAAAAAATTTAATTTAAGAATTTTAAAGAATTTATTCTTCAAATTAAACTCAATTTATTGTGAGATCAATGAATACAACAATAGTTTTTGTTCTAAATATTTGTTATGCATTTGGCTGTTTTGGGGAATAGTTATCATTTATATTATTTTTATCGTATTTTTAGTTCAAATGTCATTATTAATGAAAATATTATTTATTTATTTTTTAATAATGTGTTTAATATTATTTTTATTCACAATATTCACGGCATCGGCGGTTAATTATGAGGCGAACAAATCGTATAAAATATTGAATCAAATTATGTGTCAATACTTTTTGAGAGGAAATCATAGGAAAAGTAAACAAAGAATTCCTATTCATATGATGTTTAAGGTATGAAAACATTTGTAAAACAAAATTATATTTTAATGTAATTATTATTTACAAAATAGTTGTTGACTTTTAATGAAAGGATTGCCCAAAAAAGAGTCGGATTTTCGTGTTTTAAGTTTTTTATAATCAATTACTTCCGTTGTTATGAAGTGAGTGAAAGACAAACATTTGTTTATATCCATCAAAAATATTCTTCTATTTTCAGGTCATTTCATTGCTTTCAATGCTTTTCCTTAAGATAATTGACTCGTATTTATATAAATGAAATTAACTTTTATTAATATATATTTGTTTAATGAATTTATTTATTATTATCTATTCAATTGAATTCAAGTATATATTGTGTTTTGTATTATCTTTGCGCTAATATCTATGGTGATTAATTATGTCTAGAAATAATCAATAATATTCCTGTAATAGTAACTTTAACCTTGGTATATATTATTAAGAAAAATTGGATTTCGGAATAATATCCGGAATCGCAGAATATTCTGTAAAAACTTTTGTGACGGAAGTGGAGGTCACTTAAGGCGCGAGTATGGGTGTTAAATGGGTTGTAAGCTTTTGTAGCGATGAGTGGTTCGAGTGTGACTGCGCCAGGCCAGAGGAAAGGTGTGTTTGCCCTGGGCCACGAGAAAAATGTTACTAATTTGCAATGTTTTTATATAATGAAAACATATATAAACTGTAAAATAATATATATTTTTTGAAAATTCTTTCAATGCATAGAAAATACAATTTAATATAAAGACATTATTGCACAAAAAGTGAAACAAAAACAGTAAAATTGATATTACTTTTACTTTTGTTTTAAATGAATTCCAAATTAAATGAAAGTACAGTGTCAAATATCGCATTAAAATAGAAATTTAATGAACTTAATAATAAATTAATTTAATTTAACAACTTTTAATATTATTAAAACAAGAGATACGTTCATTAGATTTGAACCAAATCTATACCTTAACTTCGCTTTCGTTTCTTTGAAATTAAAACATATGAGAACCAATCAAAACAGTTCCTGAGGAGACTATATCAAAGGTTTCTTTCAATATAACACCTTCAAAGTTGGTTGTGCTATTCGGCCGCTTCACGGCCTCCCATCACATCCAACTTTTTAAATGTAATTTAATCAAAGGGAATTATGCTCATTAATATCAACGGGAATTATGCTCTACGGGAATTATGTTCTTTATTATCATAAGGAAATATGCTCATTATTATCTACGAGAATTATGTTATTTATTATTAACGAGAATCATATAAGCAGTAATTCAACATAAGTTGAAAAAATGAAAAAAAATATTTAAAATTTTTGAAAAATTATTTTATTTTAGAAAATTTTTTTAAAACGAATAATTGATAATTTTGTTGACAAAGCTTTTAATTTCCAGTTTTATTATATTAAAATTGTATTACAGGGTTTTTTCATTGAATTCATGAGATGTGCCTTTTAATAGAAAATCTCATAAAAAGAAATATAATCGCATGAATTCAATTGAAATTCGTGAATTCAATGAAAAAAAAGTTTAAATGACTATAAGTGACTATAAATGACTATTTGTTGGGTTTTTAGTAACTAAATGTCAATAACCTAATTATAAGAGAATAACAATAGCTTTTTCTCTTTTGCGATTTACAAAATTCTTTCATTAAATTAACTCTGAAATGATCTCGTTTTTAAAATATAAAGGAAATTTCCAACAAGGTAAAAATTTAGTAGAGGTTTTTGTTATAATTGACTCTATGGTGATTCAAGATTTCTTCATAGATCAATGATTTTTTCATAGACTTCATTATAACAAAAATATCTACTAAATTTTTACCTTGTTGAATATTTTAATTTCCTTTATATTTTAAAAATGAGATCATTTCAGAGTTAATTTAATGAAAGAATTTTGTAAATCGCATAATTAGTTCAAAAGATATTGACGGTTATACAAGAGAACTTCGTTATTGATTCGGGTGTATAGTAGACATTATAACTGCATATAACGGAAGTCTTTACTCATTAAACTGACATCTCTAAAACATGTTATATCTGTCGAGCGCTAAACAACAGCCCATATTAGCGCTGATGATATAACATGCCTTTTCAACGAAAGCCTTCACCGATTGTTTACAATCGCTTCTACCTGTAATTATCTTAATAATTGATTGTATTTCCGATTCTATATCAAACACCATTTTAACCACTCTATCCATTGCTACATTTGCCTCACACTTGTCGCACATCATGATGACGGCCACTAGATTGAACATGGCACTAATATCGCCATCAACAGCGTAATACTCTTTTTCAAAGGAGTAAAAGTCGTTTAGAAAAACTGAATCCTTTTCCACTAATCGCATAAAGTGTTGAAAGTGAATGTCATTCCATTCATCATCGGTGAGCACAATGTCATCCGTGTATTCAATTAATTGAGTGAATGCCTGTATTCCTATAGCCCACACACGTACCTAATACAGCAAATGATCTAGTACATCATAATATTATTTATTATTGCTAATCACTTTTAAAACCAACAATTTATATTGGAGACTCATTATGATATGATTCCTCATTCTTGATCTATACAAATTCTTTTTCTAATTCTATACAAATTCTGTATTTAATTCAATAATATATTCTGTTTAGATATTTAAAATAAAGGTTCACTGAAATATGCAACTAGGTTAATGGAAGAAAATGTTCAATATATAGACTTGCTTGAACATTAAGACACTTAGAATTCTAGTTATATTAATAATACATTACATTTGTTACCTCAATATACTCATCGACGCTATGAAACATCGTCTTATTCTTGTGAAGGTTCACCTCAAGTATCAATGAATCGGCACTTTTTTTCCATAGCGCCACAAATCGCCGCTTTTGGCTCTCATTGAATGTATTGGCGATGTTTTCCATCAGTGAATGCATGCAAAGTACGCTTGGATTCCAGAGACCTATCGGTATGTATTCATCGCTTATGAGTCGGTCTAAACCCGCTTGAAAATCGCGCCAAACATTAACGCTTCGCTCGAGTTTGGCCCCGTCATCACCAGGCTTATATTCCGCGTGGTCATCGATGGCAAATGATGCTAGCATCACGAGGAACGCTGTCTCGAATCGTTCGACATTGGTGCAACAAGGGTAAAAGTATGATGCAAAGAGACACCCACCCACCGTCTTGGCGTCCATATCGCAATACTGGCGAAACCAATTCACCAGTTCCAGTAAGCGAGCATGGTGGATTATTTCAAGCGCATTTCGCTTATATTCGAAGACACTGGTCATTAAAGGAAGGGGAAACTTTCGCTGCGATTTTATGCCGATATTTATTTCTGATTAAAAAATTATATATAATTTTATTAAAACATTTATTAATATAAACATACTTTTCATGGGCTTAAAATCATGGGCCATTTCAGAGTTTTATTTTCAACTCAAAAAAATAATTCAAAATTAACAACAAAAAAAATTAGAGAAAATTTTGTTTCATATAAAATGTTTTTTTTAATATATTTTTTTAATAAGAATTTTTTATTCAGAACTTTATCTCAGCGAATTTTTCCCTTTCCGTATGACATATGAACAACTTGAACGATAAATTATAAATCGTTTTTATTTCTGTTTAATATTTTATTTCCCCCCTTAATGTCGATTATAAAACGTCAAACATTTAACATATTTTCAAATAAACTTTTTAATGAAATGTATTTCCTTTTCATTAGTAGTCATAAGAAGACGTATTAAAAAATATTGAGATTAACATTGCATTCAATACACTTGTATTGAATGTAAACTAATGACCAGATTTATAATAAGATAATATATTTTGAAAATATATTTTCCTCATCAATAGCACGCGTGATATCCAGTGTAAGTGAAGGTAACATAAATGTTAATATACTTTATTTTTCTAATATATAATATACAGAATAATGAGGCATATTTATGGCCCCTTTATATTATGATTTTCAGGGGTTGTTCTAAACATATAAAAATTTATTCCATTATTACATATACTATACTATTAAGTGTTTTAAAATATTATATTTAAAATAAGCAAGATCACATGCTTTTGAAATCAGTTAGCAGGTGACTATCGTTGATTGAATGAGCTTGCTCATTTATCAAAAGAATTTTTTGCACCAATTTCTGTAGTCGACCAATGTTTTGTCATTCTTGGTCATCACAGGCTGTTTTAACATTTTCATATTCCACCAAATGAGCTTATCCTGGTACCACTATCATCAAGATCAAATAATAAACATGAGTAATTGTATAGCAGACACTGAAAAATTCCGACGCGTTCATCATGATCCACAATTGAATGTGTGATATATTGATGACTTTCTATAGACTTTAAATATACAGGGTCTTCTTTAGTGCGCGCAACACTTGCTCACAAATGCCACTAAATTAAAACCAAGTTTAGTCAAACACTAATATAATGGCATTTTCCGTCTAAATGAATAGTTTTATTTAGGAATATGTAAATATATATTTTAACATTAGCATCCTATTGGAAATTGCAATTAGACATTAGATCTTTATTAACAACGGGTTATTTGACTTTTGTTAACAACGGGGTATTTGCTCTTTAGTGTTCACGAGCAAATAGTAAAATCGAGAGTGTCCATGAACTAACTAACTAACTATATAAATCATTTTTTAGGGAAAATGCCATTAAAAAATTTAACATTGATTTGAGTGTTGTTCGCACTCTAAAAATAGGCCATGTTTAGAGCCTTGAATATTTTGATTATGTGTACACTCAAAAAGGTTTCAGTTTAACGGAATTTTCTTAGTTTTTTGTATTTATAAATAAGAATATAACTTACAATTTCATGAAACATTTTGAAAATAAATGGCGCTACAATACGCGTAAACATCGAGTCATTCTCAAAGAATAGATAGAATTTGAACTGTCCTTTCATGGGACTGAGTGGCAGTGTCTCCGACAGGGTAAGTATCTTCTGGTTCATGAATGGTATAGTAACTGTGAACATCGCCGGCACGACTGTAGGCGTAGCGTGTCGTATATATAGGTACACTCTGACCAATTCGATGCCGAACAACGAGAACAGCACCGTGTGATCGATGCAGTGATGGTCACCGTCTGTAAAGGTCTTCGAGAGCAGTAAGGCTCTCATACCTAAGATTGTATCATGGACAAATGGAATATGTTCCGGGTCGAATGAATTCTCGGCCGCCAACTGTATAAAAGGGGAAATTAGTAACATGTTAATATACTATATAGTGTTCCACAAATGATAAGGATTAAGTGACATATGACTAAGGCGTACATTGTTTTTCAAAGCACGCTCTTATCAACTGTTAACATACTGTTGTCCTCTGTTAAACACGTACAGTATTTATATTATAATACTGTAGTCTTTTATTGTACTAATTAAAGTCATTGACTGAATGTTTTTTAAGACAACTATGTATTAAAACATTTCGAATATTAAAAGGCGATAATTCAATGTAAAGCAGCGATTATGGACTGACAAATGACTGTATATAATGATTGATATCGGCAATGACTGGCCTTAAAGTCGTTGTAGAAGATCCAATCTGGATTAAAATATGGACGCGTCGTATCGAATTTGGTCTGGAAGCTATCTTGGTGCATCTCCATCTTAAATGTCGGTTCACCTCCTTCACTGTCGTACCAAATATATATCATACCCTCTTGCTCTGTCACCGGATAGGTACCTATCCTTGCATTCGTCGGTATCTCATTGGCTATAATTGAAATGAAAATTCTTTTTCATCAAAAAACAAAACAATATTTTTTTGTCTCCAAATTATAGACCATTTCTTACATTCAAGGTTTGGTATTTTAACGCACTTTCCATTCGCGCCGTTGAATTCCCAGCCATGGAATGGACACATAATACAGTCCTTGTCCTCCTTTTGTGTCACTCTACCACCGATGCCAATGTTCGCGCCCAAGTGGCAACAGTAGGCGCTCAACGCATATATCTTACCTGATGGGCCCCTAAATAGCACCATCTCCTTTTCGCACATAGATATGGCCTTCGCTTCGTTGGTCTTCAACTCATCCGAACTCATAATCATATACCAGACTTTGGGATAACCTATAAACGCATCCAACTCATTGTCTTTGTTCTTCAGGAACAGCGGCTATCGAAACGACAAACGAATGTTTTGTTAATTAAATCACAGAATAATATCAACTGTTAAACAGATATGAAGTTAAAACTCACTTCTGATATGAGGTCTACTTTGGATCTCATGCGACGTTTGTAGATAAGAATAACGACAACAATAGCAATGATTATGAAATACATTGTTTCAGAGAATTGTTAAAAAAAATTAAATTCAATTTCGTTGTAATATTTATGTAAAAATCTTTAACTTTTATTTTTTTTATTTAACTTTAATATTATAAGGAAAGATATGTGCCTTTTTATGCACGTGTACTTCCTGTTGAAGAAGTGCTACAAACTATTGATAACGAGATTTATAATCAGAGAAGACTTTTTTGAAATTAATATATTTACTGTTCGTAAAGATAAATATTTTTATGAGATTTATATAACTATTCCTAATATAATTTACTTACTTTTATGTTATTTTAGGCGCCGTTGGTTATATGAGAAAAACAAATTCATATTTTCATTTCATATACTGTTTCTATGCATAGAATGAATATTAAATATTTTTAATTAAATTCCTATAAATATTCTTAATTAATTTCATCCACTTTTACATTAATTTTATAGCGCCGTTAGTTTATGGCCACATATCTATCACATGTGACATGACTGGGTATGGAATTTACATTCAGAAATGAAAAAAAAATTCAATTATTTAACGAAATGCTTTTATTCACACAAAATGAATAGTATTTTATTATAATAATGATATTAAACATAATATCAGTAATAGATTTTGTCCCGAAATATAGACGTATTGATAGAACTTATTGTTATTCATAGGAAACATATTTACAAAAAGTTCGGTCAGTTTATCAAATATTCGGATAAATATGAAAAGAATTTTTTGATAATTTGATCAAAACTGTTAAACGTATATCTTTTGTGACTTCGCGCCAATACATTCGATATAAGCTCATTATCAAAAGCATTAAAACAAATTATTTACCCCCTGATAACGATGACACCTATTTGTCTACTGAATTAATGGCGTTTGCATTGACAAAGAATTTCAAATACAAACAACAAGACAAAATGCTTGGCCTTCGCGTATACATTACTATTAATTCTCATTGGCTGTTTGATGAGCAAGTGTAAGATTGACCAAGCTAATTTAAACGAAGGTCGATGTGTGTCAGTCGACACCACAAGTGAATAATAAGTGATGAAAAATATCGTTGAAATCAATAGACAAAACCAGATATAGCTATCGAACGGCGCAAACAAATTGACAATCTCTGAGGTCTTCGGGCATTGTCTGTAAAGATTTAAATTAAAAATAAATAAATAAATGTTTACTTTTGACGCTTTATTGGCTTTTGAGATTGTTTTGTTATAAAATTGTATTGCATTTAAACATTGAAATAAATATTAATTAAATTAAAAACTTATTTCATAAATGAAATTATTATTGATTTTAATTACATTTTCATTCAATATAAACAATGCATTTATTTATACATTAAAGCGAGTGTTTTATCTTGAATTAAATATACACAAAACAATGTAAATATTACCAAAGACTATATAAATACTTATAAAGAAAATTATTTGTTATATGATTTTCTCACTCATAAAAGCTTTGAAAATAATTTGAATTATTTTTTCGCATATAAATTATTGTCCGTTCAATACAATGGATGTCTTACGCGTTGCGACTAATAATGTAAAATACTTTTTCAAATATATTCTGCATTCACCTTGTACATTATTTTTTATGTTTAGGTTCCGCCGAACGTATACCTAGGTATGAATCACACCGACAATAAGCTGAGAGATGCGGACGGAGTGGAAGTGAAAATGATTGAAACCATTGCAAACATATTGAACATATCGTTCGCATTGATTGACTTTAACTATAATTGGGGCAAAAAGTTGGTTAACAATAGTTGGACTGGAATTATGGGGAAAATAATTAACAAGGTATGATTTTTATTACTTAAATATAATCTTGTTCATTTCATATATTGCTACGCTATATATTAGCAAGCTGATATTGGTATAGGATCTATTACCTTGACATATGAGCGAGCGGAAGTTGTAGAATTCACATATCCACATATTGTGGATACTATAACATTCACAACGCCCGCGCCTTCTATAGATTATTTGTGGAATCTCACCGATCCTTTTGATATAAAGATCTGGATGCTATTATTCTTCTGTCTCATTATTCTGTTATTCATTAATAGAATAACAAAAACATTTATCAAACCAAACGACAGAATCGTTTATAAAAACATCGGACAGTTTGTGAAAGACACCAAATATATATTATTCGTTAATATGCACACAACTGACAAACGGTTATCATTAATCACTTCCCGTCAATACCTCAAATATCAGTGCAATTTGAAGACAATTAAAGACTATTACTTACCCCCAGATAACGAAGACACATCATTATCCACTGAATTGATTGCGTTTGCATTGATAGAGAATTTCAAATACAAACAACAATTCAATAAAATGTATGAAAATTGAAATTAAATATAAATATTCATTTTTGTATAAAATATTCTTATAGTATATCTGACATGAAAAAGGGTGGTCTCATTGAGCACTGGATGGACAACAATTATCTAGAATTGACCAAGAACAGCCACGAGGACTTTAGCCTTCCACCGAAGCCTATAAACTTGTGGACACCTATATTCATACGAGATCTGTCGAGTGTTTTCTCTGTCTATTCACTACTTGTTATCATTTCAATAATAATTTTCTTCATTGAAATTGTATTAAAACTATTATTTAAATTCAATTCACTTTAAACTCAATAAACTGTATTGCGTGTTTGATATCCCAGTCTTGATATCCAACTTCATTTGTGTACTGGTCTTTTTTTGTAGTTTCCAGGTCATGTTTTTATTAAAGTTGCAGTCGATTAGATTCTATTTCAAAAAACTGTAATTTATTATTACTTAAAAAATTTACAATTATTTTGAACTTAGGCTTAAAATAAATGTTTTATTTAAATGAAAGGACTGTAAGGCTGTATATGTTTAAGGATTACATTGTCTTAAATATAGTCCTATTTTATGCATGAAAGTCAAACAGTGAAAATGGATTCAATACTTTTAGTGACATTTCAATAGAAAATTTATTATTTAAAGAAAATTATATTTATTTTAAATATAAAATTAGAATTAAATTTATTAATGATTGTGTTTATGTAATTGAAATGTCTGTCAATTAATTTTTAAATGCTTGTGAAATAATAATAATCTTTTAATTAATTCAAAAATAATTTTCTTACAAAACTGTAAAACAATATTTCTTTTATGTAAAATGTATTTAAAATATTTGTTTCTCTCAAATCTCATACAAACATTGATTACATTTAATACTATAGAACGACTGAAAGGAAAATATAATTTTATTAAACGAAACAATTATTTCATTGAATATAAATTAAATTATACTATAATTCATGCATAAAATTATTTGATAAATCAATTTAATTACAATAGAATTTGATTATTTTTTATGGATTTTTTTCAATAAAATGCATTTAATTCAATAGAAAATATTTATTTTATTTGAATGAAAATGACATAAAAAGTGGTAAACATGTAAAGAATTGACTAAATTTGTAATGAAATTGAGTTGAAAATACATTAAAAAACAGCTTTTTCACTAAATCTCAATTAAAATATAATTATTATTGAGAGAGAAATCAAATAATAAATTGATACCAATGTTAAGGATTGCAGCAAATCATGTGATATATAAATCATTTGTCTAATCATAAATCTAATTAAATTCTTGACATTTAAAAACAGGTTGCGCCGTATGTGTACTTAAACAGGAATTTCACAACAAATTCCATGAAAATTCCTGACGGCGTCGAAGTGAAAATGATTGAAACCATTGCAAACATATTGAACATATCGTT
>JAQIXR010000990.1:0-16753 GCA_034700825.1 Quadroppia sp. Gr-Ori-00064
CGACTTCGTAATCGAATTTGTCATTAAATTCTACATCGAATTCATATATAATATGAAAATATTTGTTTGGATTAAATGAGTGCGAGATTTAGACAATAGACAAAAATAATATCTAAAACAGCAAAAAGTTTTTCTAACTCAACAAAAGTTTTTCTAAAAGTATTAAATAAATAATTGAAACCCTGTAAGACTTCCTTTTATGACAACGACATTGAAAACATACTTCTC
The DNA here is from genome assembly GCA_034700825.1 of Quadroppia sp. Gr-Ori-00064. Classification (NCBI taxonomy): domain Eukaryota; kingdom Metazoa; phylum Arthropoda; class Arachnida; order Sarcoptiformes; family Quadroppiidae; genus Quadroppia; species Quadroppia sp. Gr-Ori-00064. The sequence continues at coordinate 229 of JAQIXR010000990.1, forward strand.
TTCCTAACTGTAAACCCATTACTAAATTGACATAAAATTAATGACAATTATTATCATTGTTGACAAAATCAGTTCCTAAGATCACATCCCAGTCCCTGACCTTCACGAACGCCAATTCCATATATGATATAAGCGGTAAAAATGTCATTAAAATCAATTATAATATGAGATCTGATTTCGTCAAAACCAAAGCATTTCTTGCATTAAATTTATTAAAAAAAAGTCTTTCAATTAATTACAACTGATTTTGATTTTTGTTGATAACATGATTACATTGAATGTGAAATAATAATAATGACCTTGCTCACATAAATTGATGTTCACATAGAGTAAAGCATTTTTAATTTTGCCATACATTAGATTCACATCAAATCTATAACAGAAATCAAATCTTAATTTAGATATAAAATGCACTCAAAAAATACACTTTAATTGCATTTAATTTTGGAAAAGAGTTTATCTCTGAAAACATTTCGTTGTAATAACTCTTCTCCGGAGAAGACATTTATCAATAATTTTCTTTTAATAAGCAGTGAATAAAAAGTAAATTTCATTTTTTTTCTCATTGAATACATGTTTTGACATTTGCTAAAAATATGTCGAATAAAAATATGTTTTCAAAATATTTTTAATTAAATATTTGCTTTCATTTCAATGAAAATATTTTTGTCTTTACTTTGAATGAAAAATGAATTAAATATTTGTTTAAATAGTTTATGATTTTTGCCTTTGAATAAGAGAAAATATTTTATCAAAATCTCAATCATTAATAGTCAAAAATTATGCTAAATCTCTCTCTCTCTCTCTCTCTCTCTCTCTCTCTCTCTCTTCTCTATTACCAACAATTATTTAAATATTATATCCATTAAAAAAATTCGTATAAATTCTTGAGATATTTGAATATCTTTAGAATCTGTTTCTAAGCTCAGGGCTATTTTAAGTCAACAAATAGTAAAGTATTTCAGTAAATATTTTTCACATATTCTCTACATTTCTAACTCTATTATTTCATTAGATTTTAAGTTAAAAATAAACAAAATATAATAAATAATAATTTTGGGCTTCAATGGTGTAAAAACGAAAGGTTTTCGTGTTATTATCTTTATGTTCACACCATTGAAGTCTTTTATAATCTAAAACTATATCTTCTTTTATATAAAAAAAAACTAAAATAAAAATTCGATTTTTTAGGAAATATTTAACTCAAAAATATTCAAAAAACTCGAAGTAATAAAAAATACTTCATTTGATTAACAGATTTTCAAAACATTAAATCAATATTATATATAAAAAGTTATTTTAATGTTTTTTCTTTATATAAAAGAAACTTAAAAACCAATTGAAATTTAATGAACACTTAATTGGATATAAATATTTTCTCCGAAGACATGAATTGGTTTAGATTTTTATTTCATAGGAAAAAAAACTATTTTTATAATTAGTTTTTTTGTTTCTTATTTTTAAGTTTTTACTCTTCACTAAAATCCTTATAAAACATTTTTACCCCTCTTTTTCTGAATTCACTGTCGTCTAAATTACATAACATAACTGTTCCCTCACATCCCAGACCCGTATATCTTGTATTTCAAGTAATTATATTTATTGCTAATAAATAGTGATATCAGTAATTAATTGGATTTTATTTGACATTTCATAATCTAATATATTTCATGTGAATCTCAAAACCGATTGTAATTAACTGTCGATAAAAATAAATATATTTTATTAATGGCAACAAATCTGACATTTGTTTTTCATTCGTAAATTATATACTCTTTTTTCTGAACAACAAAATCAAATGGCAATAAAAAGTCGAATACAATTCAAAGTATTCATTAATAATGTTTATAATGTTTATTACAATTTTAACATTCATTATAACATTAGATGTCTATAAAAAAACGAATGAAAAATTTTCACATAATATTTGATTGTAAAAAACATTTGATTACTATTTGGATATAAAAATCCATTAAAAGCCTTTGAATTGAATATGAAATTCTTTTGTCATTTATTCTTATTTGACAAATATTTACACAAAACATGAAAACGGATTCAATGTCTTTATCTCTACAATAATGTAATGAATATTTTATTCATTTATTTATCTTTAATTATCGCTATTTTATGAGTTCATTGTATTATATGATATACCCTATGGTTGACATATCTGTGTGTTTGCCATCATTTAAGGTCAGTGTCAACAACAGGTGGTTTTATATTAGGGGGCCTAAAACACATCATTTAATTGTTTGCTATCCTATTATTATTATAATTAAATACATGTGAAGTAAATCTAAGTTTAATTTACTTTAAGTGAGAAAAAATATTTTCTTAATTTGTTTCTCAAATTATCTCTTAATTAAATGAAATGACATTTTTTTGGTCTATTATATGAAAATGATTTTCAGATAATACAAAACTGTTGTATAGCTATAAATCAGGGGTAAATACGAGACGATGTGTGAGAGTAAAAATCAAATACACGTTCATTTCATGCCATTCCCATACCCTTCCCATTAAAGAGCGATCCCTTCTTTGGAACAAATCCACAACTCTTGTGAAGAAAAATCATTTTCAAAATACCGGTAATTATTTGTACTTTTTATGCAATTAGTTGTGAATTAAATGCAGAAAAAAAGAGAAATTATTTTTCATTCACAAAACATATGAAAAAATAATTATATAAAACATTTTAATTGATATATATTTTTACTTTTATTTATTCTTTACTGAAATTATTAAAAAAAATAATTAATTATTACTTTGTTTTCAATTATGAAAAACTATTTTATTTTTTTTTTGCCAAAGAAGTCGTGAGTTTAATGTGCCCATCAATACCTATAGAGCCCTGTGTTCTGACATATCGGTGCTATAAAGCGAAATAAAACTTAACTACCAGTCCTTTTAGGATTAACTCCCAAACATTTTATTAAAAGAAATCCAAAAACAGTTAAATATATCGCCAAAAATCAATAATCGATGAGTTGTTCACAAAAATAATGATAACAACAATTTTGAGCCGAGAATTAAAGTGTGAATTAATGGCAGTTTTAAAATAGAAAAAAATAAAAGTTTTTTTAATACTGTATATAAATCATAAAAAATAATAAAAATTTTAAGTTTTAGTTAAAATTTGTATTTTTAAGAAATAAATTTTGATTTTATTTTTCATTTAATTGTGTTTAAAACTTAACTTTTAATTCGTTTGTGTTTTTTGTTGTGTTTCATATACAATGAAATAAAGAATTTGTTTCATAAATACAATACAATTAATTGTCTCTAAAATTAAATTTTATTGTCATTTAAATTATGAAAATAAATATGTAATTAAGTAATTGAAAGAATATTTATTTTTGATCAGATATGACGGGTCATTCAGGGGTATAATTACTAATTTGATTAATATTAGAGCAAATTATAACATGCTTTTCGAGGGGGTCTATACTAATTGACAGCCCCTTTGGCTATCCCTATAATGAAAAAAGTATCAAAAATTAATATAATTTCATATTCAAAATAATAATAATTATATGAAAAGTTGTTTTTAAACAACAAAAGAGAATTAAAACTAATTTTTTATTTGTTTTTGAATTTGAGATAACATTTTATGTCTTGAAAAATGAGAATAATTTTCAATATCAAAAACTATTATAATTATAAAACTCTGTCAAGAATTCAATTGATTTATAGAAATCAATGATTAAAGTAATACAAAAAAAATAAAACATATTTTACAATAATTTTTCATTCAATTGAGAGTTAATTTTAGAAATAAAAATCCAATTCAATAAATGAAACAATTTTTACATGAATTTGGTTTTCATTCGCAAACAAACACATCTTAAATGTTATTGAAGAAAATAATTGAAAAAATATTTTTACGTAAAAATTGTTCATTTCTTATGTCAAGTGAAATGTCTTTGAATGAAATCAATCAAACCCTAACTTATATGAAAAATGATTCAATTCTTTGATTTTTGTCATTTAAACACAAAATATATAAAAGCGATAATTGATTAACAAATGTAAAAATCATTTTGATTTTAGACCCCTTTTTGGGACAATTAATTATTTTTCGACATATTCTATATTCAGTTCAAAGGACTTGAAAATCAATTTTACTTTAAATGTGAGTAAAAAAAATATTATTTTTATTTTTTACGATTAATAAAAGCGATAAAAATCTTTATTTCTATATATATTTCTTTTGATAATATAATCATTTTCTCTCAATTCAAATATTATTCAAAAAATGTGTTTAATCTCTAAACTAATGATAACGACAACTAAAAACAAAACTTTTCATTCGTTTGTCTTAATCCAAAAAAGTCTTCGTCAAAGATATTCTCAACCCTTGATGTCGTAATACATAATTCTGTCCAATATTTAGACAAAAAGTTTACCTGAAATGGCCTTAAGGTTAACAAAAAAATGACATTTTGTTTATGTAATTGAAATTCATTTCGTAATTAATTTGTTTGAAAATAATATCAAAACAAAAAAATATTTATAAATATATTATTCATTAAAATAATTATTAAATGATTTTTGACACAAATATTTTTCGTTATAATTTATATTTAAACATCAAAATCATTGCCAAATAATGTCATCAAAAAAAATTGTTTTTTATTTTTTATACGACAAAAACTCTTGTAATCAAAAAAGTTATAATTATATTAATTGATAATAAAAATTCATAAAATTTAATTGAATTTAATTATGAATTTTTAATCATTTTTATATTCTTTGATAACCGCAAGAATTTTATAAAAATATAAATTATTTTCCAAAAAAACACAAATACTTTCAGATAAGACTCGAACCAAAAGATAAAATATTTTTTTAAAATTAATTTTTAATAAATATATTTTCAAAAATACATTCAAATTATTAATGAATAAAAAAAAGAAAAACTAAATAAATATTTTATATAAAGTAATAATTATAAGTGAAATTCAAAAAAATTATTGACACGAATATCAAATAAAATATCATTTTTTATGAAAAAAATATAATTCTTCTCTTCATTAATATATTATATATTTTATTAAATTGTTTTATTTTTGTGAAATCACGAGAATTTGCTTTTATTGAAACATTCAATTGAAATGTGAAACAAAAAACACTATTATATTATAATCTGATATAATATGCAATAAATTATCAGAAAAAATTAGATCAAAAAAAATGATAAATTTATTGTCAATTATGGTAATAATGTCTATAAAACGGCTCTTATTTTTAAGCACATTTTATAATAATAATAATAAAAATGTTTATCCCTTTCATTATAACACTTCGCATTCAATCAGTCATTCATTAGATTGTGATTCAATGTAATGGATGTGAATGTAATGTAAAGTTTTGTAGACATCTATTCCTGTCTTAAGGCGAAGACCAGACATTGTATTCAATAAAACAGTTTATAAATGAAATTTTAAAAATCGTTTGCGATATCAATGGAGAGAGAAAAAAAATTATAAACAATTTCTTATTATAGCCAAACATGTGATAAAACGATATTTTGTTATATAATTATTTTGTTCTCTCATTTAATTCAATTTAATCGCATTTTTATAACGATTTTTATGTTGAAAATTATATATCGATTTACGTGAAACAAATCAATCATTTTCTTTATATACAAATTGATAGCTTTTTTGGTTAAAAATCAAATTAAATACACTTTTGATATTGAGTTTAAAATTTTTATCGATTACTTAATTAATTAATTTCTAAATTTAGTAATCATTTGACTATCAAAACAAAATCAATATCTCTTTCGACTAATAATGTGAATAAAAGTTTTATTTCACATAATTTTTTCTATTAAGTCATTAACAATTGAATACGGCTTACGATAATTAGCGAACAGCACATGTTATGGCAAATTATGTAAAATAGTCCGGGTGTTGTTGGTTGGGGAAGTGTTTAGATTCTAAAGCAGTACTCAACCTGGACATTAAAATGTCCAAGCGAAAAATATTTTGTAATACTTAAAAAATGGTAATAATTTGAAATTTTTTTATAAAATGAAAAATATGTAAAAACTTTTTGCAAAAAGTTTTTTATATTAAACAGTATTTTCTATGCATTGAAAAAATTTTCAAAAAACTTATTGCAAAAAGTGAAACAATTATATAAAATTGATATTATTTTTTCTTTTGCATTAAATTATAGAAATTTTAATCAAAATGAACTCTAAATTAAATTATATTATCAAAAATCTCTTTAAAAATATAAATTCAAATAATTTAATAATAGATTAATTAAATTTAATATCTTTTTCAATAAAATTTTTGTCATCCATTTTTTGTATTCATTAATGAACCTTGTGTAAATTGACCTGGCAACGATACTGAGGGGGGTCTCACATACATACACATCAAAATCAGATATCCCTCTATAAAGTCATTACTTATAATAAGAAAATATTTTCCGATAGTTTTCGGCATTTCTACACAAATATACTTTGATTTCATTACTAAAAAGCATTAATAAATCTATTTTTATTTCAATTATAAAAATAACTTAATCTTAAAAACAATTTATTTCTTAAAAAATTTTAGCGAAATTATTTTATTTACAAAAAAAATATTTTATCATTTGATTAGAATTTTATATCAAAAAATAAATACAAGAAATACAGAAATATTTATTTATTTATATAACATTCAATGAATTGAAAGCAATATGTGGTCTAAAAGTGAAATAAATTCATTTAAATTGACTCAAAAATCGGTTTAAAGTTTTTAATCAAATGCCAAACAGAATATTGATTATCGGAATGACAGCCAATCCCTTAATAATCACTTTTCACACCAAAAGTCAAGACTTGAGATATAAAAACAAAATTTCAAACTATCATAACATTTAAAAGGCATTCAATAGTACTGTAGTCACGTATGAGATAACTGTGCTCTCACTTTGATACCAAACTCTGTGTTTATTCGCGTTTTTATCTGATATGAAACGAAAAAAATTCTTTCGGAGAGAATATTTCATTATCAGGGGTTAGAAAAATAAATAAATGGATTACTATTTGAAAATAAAATTTTATAATTAATTATTCAAAGAATAAAATAAAGATTTAATGAAAATAAAAATATAATTATCGCAAGAAAAGTATGAAAATATTTTGTGTGTTAAAAAACATTTTGTGTGTGGTTTTCATCACTAGTTTTTTTAGCCGTTTTTTATCACATTTTTTTCACAATTTTTATATCCAGTTCTCTATAGAAAAAATGTGTTAATACTTGTGATAAGACAAACGATTCCTTTGAGTGCAAAAAGAGTTATCAGTTTTAGTAAAAAAAATCTTCTTTTAATATACAAAAAATCCAAAAATAGTTTCTTTGAATGAAGTAAAATATAAAGCGTTTATAATATGATTGAAATATAAATTATAGCTTAAAATACATCCCATTCCTATCACCGAAAAGAGAAGGGAATGACTGTTAGGGTTAATCCGCCTTCAAATTTAAATAACTATAATTTTTTTAAAAATTTATTTCATAGTCGAATATAAGCGTAATATTGATATTGAGATTATGTGCACAAAAAAGACGTTATGTTCACCACAAACAAAACACTGTATTTATATCACAACAAAATATAAAACACAAATTTTTAAGACAAAAATTAATGTCATTTGAGTTTTGAAAAAAATATCAAAAGTTTTTAAACCATCGAAAAAATAGTATTTTATTTCGTAATAAATTTTTATTCAAAATTCAATTCACTGTCATTTGATTGAATAAAATGATTGTAATTTTAATATAATTTCAATTAAAGATCTCATAAATTCGTTTGCAATAATATTTGCCACTAAATTCGACCCAAAGGGTGAACCCCTTTTGCTAATTGATATTTTTCTATTAATTTTAATTTCATATTTAATTCGAAGATAATTAATAATAATTAACAAAACTCTTAATAAGTTTCGTATAAATAGTTTTGTAATTCAAATATCATTCAAAAACATATATTTTTAAAAAATAAGTCAAAAAACTAATTCAAAAACATTTTTTTAAAAATTATAAATCTTTTGATAAATACATTTTAAGCTCTAAATATCATTTCATTTAAAATAATGAGAAATTCTTCGCATATTTGTTACTCATATTTATCAATGATTTTTTTGGTTTTTAACCAATTTTTATTTTATATAAATATAATAAATGAATAAATATTTTATAAAAATAATCTATTTTTCGACTAAATTTTTTTTAACAAATATTTTTTCTAATATTATCTTCAAATCTGATATGCCATCAAATTATTGGTGAAATCAAATCAAATCAAATTAATCAACAAATAAATGACTTTTAATTAATAAAAACTTGAATTTTATTTTATTTTTTATTATAATAACGAATGTATTATAAAATGTTTTATATATTTAAACATAAAATAAAATCAAAACTATATTAACAAAGAATATACGAATTTATTTATAAAAAAAATTATATAACATTTGTATTCAAATAATGCTTTTTATTGACTGTATTTTAAATCACAAATTATATTAAATATTAATATAAATGTTTGAAAATTTTCTCTTACAATAGATTTCTAACATTTTATATATAAAAATCTTTTGATAAATTGAATAAAAATATTATTTTCATTAATCAAATAATGAAATTGGAGTTTGTTTTGTGTTTTTCATTAATTTAACGAATAATTAGACAAAAAGATATACAAAAAATTCATACAATTTTAATCTATTAATCAAAACAACAATTAATAGGTCACAAAAAATGCCTTAATATTTGCTAATATATTAAGCCTTAGATTATCTAATGATTAGATGAGAAAAACTGTATTAAATGAATCTCGAAATTTGAATGAAGAAAACATAGGTTTGAATACAAAAATTTAGACATTCTTTAGTAAAGGAGGTATTAATCAAAAGTCAAAATTTTGTTTCACTTAAAACACATGTTATTCACAGAATATCTCTTAATATAAGGAATAATACAATTTTTAAAAAGTTATGCAAAAAGAAATTAATATTTTTTTTTATCAATGAATCTCTGATTTGCATAACAAAAAAAAAGCCAAAAGACTACAAAAAATGCAAATATTGGCGAAACACTACATCCCAGAGAAAGGCAGTTACTATTTGACTGGTCTTTCAAAAGTTGTTTGAACTTAACATTAACTCAAAAAGTGTTTTAAAAAATAACTTTTTAGCAACTGTTGAATTGAATTGAGATATCATAGCATAAAAACATTATAAATGAATTGTATTTTAATATTTAATAACAATAATAGCATTTGATTTAATATATAAGAAAATGATATCTAATATACAATCATAAAAGAAATGGTTATTATATTTGTTGCTATTTTTTCTCTTTTATATAATAATACTTTTCACTCAATTATGTTTGTATTGAATATGAGATAAAAATCTTATAAATATTTAATATAAAACAATAAAACCAAATATACTCTTATTTATGATTTGCTCACAACTAATACATATAATAAAAGACATCTTAATTATTGTAAATTAAATTCAACACAAAATTTACAGTTAATTAAATGATATTTCTTTTCTCAGCCCTTATCTAACGTGTGTGGTTATGAAGGGCCAAAAGGGGCTGCCTTATCATAATACCTATGCACAGGTAGAGAATGCCAGTCCTACCGTCTTTTGGATAACTTATGGCATTATTAGCATAACATTTGAAACGAAATTCATTGAAAAAAATAGGAAATGTTTTAAAATAAAAAACGAATTATTATTTATGAGAATATCTTTAATTAGACGATTAGTGCTTTTTAGGCAAAATAACGCCTTTCCCCTAATATCTCTTAATACACATTATGTTGGGATTGAATGAACTCTAAAATCGATAACAAAAAAAAACACAAAAAATAGTTTTATATAAAAATAATTTCGATTTTCATGAATAAGAAAAAAGAGGGAAAAAATTGGTTATTATTTAATGCAGAGATGGATATAATTAAAGGCAAAGGGAAAGGGTTGTTGTGATTAATAACACAAAAGACCTAAAAATCTGTTTAATTATAATCGCTTTAATTCAAAATTTATGGAAATTTTAAAATAAAATCCATTTTATATTACAAGAGATAATAATAATAATAGTAATCAAAATATTAAAGTCATTTGCAATGAAATAAACATATTATATATTAATGTAAAAATAAATTCCGAAATATTTTTATATCATAACCATATCGGGGAAAAGGGGTGAGGATTGCCATCACTGGTGTTAGTGAACAGGGGTTCAAAAAAAATGATATATATATTTCAAATGTAAATATGAATTTAAACGTTATAATCATTCAAGTGTTAAATATACATAAGCAAGGTTATATTAATAGACAATTTACAGCTTGTGTGCCCTTGTGTTCGCTTCGAAAACCCCCTTTGGCTTTGAATTTGTTATTATCTTTTAAAATAATAACAAATTATCGCAAAAACAAAACAATAATTGAAAGAAAATAATCATAGAATTGATTAATAATAAGTATTTTCTATTATTTTATTTCAAGGGGTAATAATTTCACGGTTCAACACGTCATACAATTGAGAGCTTCAGTAAAATATAAAAACAGTTCAAACAATTTTTGGCCAAAAAATCTGTTTTTAAATTATCCCTTCGTCTGAATATCCATTGCCTGACACCATGGGTTGGGTTAGGCCGCGGGCCCCTCGACGCCTCCTCCATCGCTGCGTCTGCTGAAGAACTTGAGCGCTCGGGCGCGCAGGGGTGGCAATGGAGGTATGGGGTCGTGGTATTCGAGTGTCGAGTGCTCTAATGTGGTTTGGGGTATAATATTAATGTAATTCATATGATATGACTCTTTCTCCGTGTATTCGATTAAGTGTTGCAATTGTTTCATAACAACTGATATGTCTTTCCCTATTTGGTTTTCGAGCGCCCGACCGACCCGTCGCCTAAACATCAAAATAAAATAAATTTAAATATTATTTAAAAACATATTATTTGACAAATTATTTCATATTTTTATGTATTTCATTTGCTCTGAAAATATGCGCTAAATATTCAGTAATTTTTTTTTTCGTTTACAAAATCACTAAAAAATAGATTTTGTAATGATTTTTAAAAAAAAATTAATACAAATTTTATTCAAATTTTTTGTTTTTTCAAATTATGTGTTAAAAACAGGTGTTATAATGTTTGCAATTAGTATTGAAAATTGTATTTAAATTTTCAACAAAATATTTATTTATAATAATAGAGAAAAATATCTTATTTTTGAAAAATGTTTAAAAACTGAATTTTAATACTATTTTAAAATCAAAATTTTATTACATATTCTTCTCATTATATCATCAAAACACAAACGAATTAACCGATGCTCTTATGGCCGGGCAGTTAAAGTCAAATCAAAAAAAGGCATTTCTTTTTCAAACCTATGTTTTGAGTCTAAAAAACTATATTTATTATTATTTTTTTGATTTTCAACAAAAAAAAAACCTTTTAATTCAGTGAGAATTATAGCATTTTTACAGCAATAGGATATTTCAATATTTATAACCATTTTACCCCTTTTCCATAACACCCCTCATCTTATTTGATATTCAAAACACCAATTACTCTAATCTTATCTCACATTTAAAGCACAAATTTGTAATAAAACTCATCTTTTAATATGTATTTCAAAGCCATATATAATGCATGAAAAAAAAGTTTTTCTCTTTATTTCTCGTCTAAGTATCGATTCGTAGATTAAATTGCAATAAATCTCTACTCATGATTGGTATGCGTCCGATGCGCTCAGGGATGTATATTTCAAGCGACAAATAATTAAATGGTTCACTAATTTCGATGAATACATAATTTCTTTTTATTACTCAAAACTATATATTTTTTGTGTGTTTTTTATTGTACACAACGTTTTGAGGCAACAAATATTATAGCACTCTATGTGACTGACAGAAAAACATCGGTTCCTTCAGCGCTGTATATATAATAAGTGCTACGAAAGCAATGAAATACGAAAAATAAAACTAAACAAAAAAAATTATAACACTTTTTGTGTTGTCTATAAAAACCAAACCAATGACACAAAAAAAGTTTTGTGTGTTTTTTAAAGTAACAAAATTTTATAATTTATTTCTTCTCTCACTCTTTATCTCTTCCATCAAATGTGATATCATTTTATTGTTGCCAAAAATAAAGAGAAAAACAATATTGTATTCACAATTGGCCCCTAATTTTCAGTCCATCACTCAATACAATGAATAACAGATAAAAATCCTAATATAAATGCCTTTTATTGTTATAGTTTTTTTTCGCTATAGTTTTTCGTATCGTTTCATGACTTTAATGTTGAGAAAACGTAACACAAAAAAAACTAAATCATATAATCAGTGAAATTTAAGTCCTGTAAAAATTGAGCAAATTTTGAGTAATAAATATAAGTCTCGAAAACACATATAAATTATTTTTTTAGAAGAAAACTATTTTATTATTAACTCTAATATAACTGACTTTTGACACAAAAAACTTAATAAAACTTCACTTAATATTTAAAGACATTTCAAAAATCAATTTCAAAATCATTTCGTTTAATACTAATGGCTTGGAATCACATTTTAAAGTCCATTTTCATCCGTTTAATCAATTTTTTGGTCTAATTTTATAACGTTTAAAAATACTGTATAAAACTATTGGAGAAATACTTATAAATCTATATATAATTTGATTTCTTCGGAGATAACACAAAAAATATTGAATCAAATTAGACTTTCATTGAGTTTCTGATTCATTGGGTTATTTGACATCAGATTTGTTTTAATTATTATTAAGTCTTTTGTATATTAAATATTTTTTTTTTTCTTTAAGCCATTTCTCATAAAAATAGCTTAAAAAATAGATATAATTTATTCTGTTTTCGCCGTTCATTCAAAAGCTTTTGGCGTTTGAAATAAAAATGAATGAATCGATGATTTGATAAATAAAAATAGTATATAAACTCTGCTCTTATATAACCAGTGGTTAACCGATAGCTTTCCTATTGTGACCCTCGTTATACTAGTTATATAATACCCGTGACTTTTTCCCCCTTAAATATTAGTTTTCGATTCATAATAATATAATTATAATTAGATTTTTTATTTCACAAAATTGAAACCAATTTCTCAAAAGGATTTCATTTGAGATAAAAAATAAATAGTTTTCAAAAGGGAATAAAATAAAGAAAAACTCAAATCTGATATCAAATGCAATATATATTTATATTCAACTCATTGTTGCATTAAGTGATGCTAAGTTTCTCCCCTTAAAAACCTTGGAGCAAATATATAGAGTGTATTTTTAAAGTTTTTTATGCGTTTAAAATCACATTATCGATAATAACCATAAAAATCAATTTCAAAAATCAATCGATAAATATGTTATTGAATATCAATAATAGGTTTGAATAAAAATATTTTTAGCCATCGATTATATGACTTATATCTGGAATTCGCGACAAAAAAGTTTTTATTTCTTTATTTAAATATTTTGAATATTATATTGATTTTTACGTCTAATATGAACTCATTTTACGACTATAAGTATAGCCAAACATTTGGATGAGTTTGAGATATAAGTAAAAAATGTGATATATTTCTCAATAAAAAACAAACGGTTAAACAGTTCTCTATAAATAGACTCTCAAATAATCAGATAAAGTGTTTGATATGTTATTATAACTATAGATAAGCCTTATTTCAGACAATATGTGAGAGAAATAAGAATTTTTAAATTTATGTTTTTTTCTAATTTTTTTCTAATATTTATTAATAGCAATGAAATTGTCTGTAATAATAGTCTGGATCTAAATCTGATAATTATATCTAAAAATGAATTTTTTAAAAACAGTAAACTATTGGAAAACCTGTTAATTGCCATATGATTGTGAAAAATGAGATTTTAAATCAAATTTATTTCATTAAAAATTTCGATGATTTATTTTAACTATAAAAAATTTATACAAATTTTTTATTTTCTAAATCTGGAGAAAATCTTTTGATAAATAGATTTTTTGAAGAAAAAATTGCCGAAAAAATCCTTAAGAATTTCAAAGGAAAAAAAATTAATTCTAATTCTTGTAAACATATATTAAATTGAATTTTCATTTATAATTTAATCCACAAAATCAAAAACAAATAATCAAATGAAGAAAAAAAATTGAAATCGTTTTCAATTAATTTTGGAGTAAATTTTTTTCGCTTAATATTTGTCGAAACGCTCATTCGTTTAGTCATTAACTCTTTGGACAATAAATTTTAAATGAAATTTAGTTCAAATGAACAAAAATATCATTCATTTATCAATAGTTGTGTTGTTTGTGATTAAAGCAATGTATTCGTCAATCGATGTAATCCTCTCACCTGTAAGGTATGGCTACCGGCGCTGAGAGCATGTGCACCGCAGACACGGGTAATGTGATTGGTAGTAGACTCAGGCCGTGGAGAAAAGTACCGATGCCTGCGTTCTTGATCTCGTTCTCCACCAAAGAGGACGAGACTTTTTCGCCCAGAAGTGCTCCGTTCCGGACGAGTATAGGTGCCAACACAGGCAGAGACACGGCCTCTAAGAAGTGGCGACTGAAGTCATTCCTAATGTCTGCCAACGATGTGATCGCACTGATGATCGCCTGTTCCAAAGGCGACAACCGATAGCACCGGTATTGATGCACAAGTAATATAATAGTCAATAAGTTTGTTAACCAAAACTGAATTTCAATAATAGAAATAAATTATAAATATTTTGCAAAACAAATGAAATACAAATCAAATGTAAACTAACTTTTTTGTGGCAAAAATTAACATTCATTTTACAAAAATAGTTTCAAAAATATATCCGTTATTTGAAAACAATTTTATTTACAAAAAAAACTTCAATTAATTTCTTATATAAATCATAAACTTTTTAATCATTCACTTATTTTAAGCACAAATACATAATATATAAAACAAAATCAAAAGTGATTTCAAAAAATATTATTATAAAGTGAAAACTTTTCTCTCAAAAACTCATTCTTATAATAGATTTTACTTTTCTTTCAGTTGAATACAAAACAAATTTCTGTTCAAAAACTTTATGAATAACTTATATAAAGCGAAACAACTTTTCTATTAAAGGGAAAACAGACGAAAAACAAGACCTCTTATACTGTATATAATGAATACTAGTTTTTTGTACAGAAATTAAATTAGTCTCAAATCACATACACAGCCAGTGCTGAGACACGGGATAGTGTTTACGGCTTAAGACTTCATACATAATACTCATATGATTTACAATTATGTCAGCAATGAGTGAGAGGATAGGAGTAGGTCTCCGTCAGGGGGACTGCCAATGACCGACAGGGGAAGGATCTGTCTAAACAACAGTGAAAAACTGGTTGTGCGGCAAACAGTTGTGCTATTCATTGAAGAGTTAAATATAATGTTATAATACTTATCGAAATCAAAATTTTTTCAAAAAAAAGGATTTTTTTCAATAAAATTTTGTTTGTTTGCATTTTTCTTATTCATCGCCCCTTTATTGATGGGTCATATTTTATGGCCCCCTTTTTTGACGTCCCATGACTTCGATTATCAATCGTGTGTTTAATATCAAACAAACTCTCATTTATTAATAAATATTAAATTTCATTATTTTTCATATTATATAACAAAACATGAAAATAGTTTTCAATGCAATCATTCATTCATTCATTTTCATCACAACTGAACTAATTATTGGTTTATTATTAAGAGAAAACATTTTCATATCAAAAATTATCTCAAAATATAACCAAAAGATTAATTTTTTTGTTAATATATTCAAAAATAATTGAAACACTTGTTTGAAATTTGTTTGAAATGAAATATAGATTTTTTTCTCATTGAATTATAAGAGAAATAATATTTTTGTCATTAATTTGAAAACTGAATTTGATCTTAATTTCAATGATAAATGTCATTTCAAAAATAATATTCAGAATTCATTTTTCTAATAAATGATGAGTTTTTTTGGATTTTACTCTTTCATGAAATAGATTAATATTTTGTTTAAAAATTAAATTTAAAAAAATTCATTAATTTATATAAATTTTTTGGGCATTTGTTTTATAAATATATTTATATAAAAAACGGATTGAAATTCAAATCACGATTTTTTATAACATTATGAAAGCAATACTAATATAACATTTGATTTAAATTTTTATTATTTATAATATTTTCACTGAAAAAAACTCTAATGAATATAAATATTTAATAAAAAAAATTTCTAATATTAAAAATCAGTTTTTTATTTAATATTCAAAAATATCTTCGAAAGTAATTAATAGGGAATTGACATTTAGTCACTAAAAACCCAAAAAATAGTCATTTATGACCCCCAAAATAGTCACTAAAAAGTCACTAAAAATTTAAAAATAGTCATTTATAGTCATTTATTAATTTTTTCAATTGAATTCACGAATTTCAATTGAATTCAAGTGATTTTATTGCTTTTTATGAGATTTTCCATTAAAT
>JAQIXR010000991.1:0-16750 GCA_034700825.1 Quadroppia sp. Gr-Ori-00064
CTCTCTCTCTCTCTCTCTCTCTCTCTCTCTCTCTCTCTCTCTCTCTCAACCATTTGTTTGAGTGCACAGGAATTTGCATTTAATGTCGATTCCGAGCATTGGAGCAAACATTCTCATGTAATAATAATTCCGGCGCTGCTTATGAACAGTATATAGTTTTATATACCGGTGCAGATAATTGGCATTTTGTGTCTGAATTTTGAGATTTCAATTTCCATCGTTAATAGAGTGTTAAACAGAAAATAAATTGAAAAATAATTGCAAAAGTCATTACATTATTATAATTGAAGAATATTTGCCCAAAATATTAAA
The DNA here is from genome assembly GCA_034700825.1 of Quadroppia sp. Gr-Ori-00064. Lineage (NCBI taxonomy): Eukaryota > Metazoa > Arthropoda > Arachnida > Sarcoptiformes > Quadroppiidae > Quadroppia > Quadroppia sp. Gr-Ori-00064. The sequence goes on from JAQIXR010000991.1 coordinate 313, forward strand.
TAAATACAAAAATTGTATTTTATTTGTGATGCCATTAAAACTCCATCTGAACTCAAATGAAAGAATTTAATGATTGGATATATTATGTTTGAAATTGAGCAAGCATCATTATTCTCTGCCACTGTCTGCTAATTATAGCTCTTTTACACTCACTTTTATCATTAGAATTAGCAATAATTTTGTTGTAAAACAATTTTAATGATTCAAAAAGTTTTCAATTTTTAATTATAATTAAATATAAAAATATTTCACTAAATAATGAAAATATTTTCAATTTTGATGACAACAGAGAAATATTTTGTTAACAAATGAGAAAAATATGCAAAATTGCATTAATTAAATGAAAATGAATTTTGTTTTTTATTTTTACAAATAAAAATACAAAAATATGTTTCAATAAATTGAATGAATGTGTCATTTGTTTGCAAAGTATATCTGAAAAGTTATTGAAAACTTTTCTACTTTTTTCGCTGCATTTGAAATACAATTTAAAAATGCATTTCAATTATACACACAATTCATGTCAAACAATAATAATAACTTATATTCACAGCTGAAAAATATGCAAAACATTTTGTCTGTCATTAGAGAATTGTGTTTATTATAATTTATAGTCAAAAAAGGATTACTTCAATCAAAGCCCAATTAAGTGAATTCCAATGAAATTGTTGTTTTTCTCTTATATCTCGTGTGTGAGTATTATCTCATTTATAGCAATGAATATTCATTTTAAGCCATTTATCGGTTCGTATTTCAATTATTAATTGCAAACTCACTGTTGTTTGTACTCGAAATCAATTAATAATAATATAGTAATAGAAAACCATATCATATATAATATACGGACCGTTAAAATCATTATTTTTTAAGAGATTTCAAAATAATTATTTAATAGAAAGCAATGGATTTTATAATTTATTTTAGATTTTCATCTATTCTTCACATCTTTCATGAATAAAAAATGTTGAGAGAGAGAGAGAGAGAGAGAGAGAGAGAGAGAGAGAGAGAGAGAATAAAAGTAATGCATTGAAGAAATAATTATTATTATTTGGCTTTTAATATACAGAATAATAATAATTGATTCAAGTGTTCAATAATACGATTGAAACACTTTCGCTGATTAACACAAACACCAACTTTTGAGACTATTTTTGCCATTCATTCACAATATGATTAATGAATAGATATGTGAAGTAATGTTGTTTGCAATGTGTAATACATATATAAAATACAATGTATTTTACATATATAAAAATTAATACACGTATAATACATGATGACAAATACAATACATATGGGTGTCCTCTGTTGTTAATTAATAAATCATTCAAAAGGGGGTAAAATCATTGAATTAAACAATAATCATATTTTAATTATTGCAAATTTGAATAAATATCACAAAGATCTAGTTTAGTTGAAGATAAAGGTACGAATAAGGGGTTAAAATTGTTTTATTTATTCAAAGTGATATTGAATACACAATTGAATATTCAATTAAAACAAATGAAGTTTTGTATTGAAAATAAAATACATGTAATATAAAAGTATTTTATGTATTATACTTTGAGACATAAATTACACGTATTTTCACAACCTTAAGTGTATGAGAGCTCGGCCTCAACATTGAACTCATAGCCCAAGCCATTGGTATTTTTGTTTTTTGATTCACTTCAATAAATTGATTTCTATAATAATTTTGCCCTCAATTCATATAATAATAATATAAGCGATTCTGGAATTTCTTTATTATATTCTTATATTTATATCAAATATAAAAACTATTTCATAAAAAACACATTTTCAAAGCACTTATTGAATTGCAATCATTTTCATGACATAAATATCTTTCATGAAATGAGTCAAAAAAAAATGTTAATCAAAAATATTTGAAAAAATATAATTCAAAATGAGTTTTAATTAAGTTTTAATTCATTTGAATATAATTTGCAAAACACACGACTCAAAGCATTCACAGAATATTCACAGAATATTCTTAATGATGTTGGGTTTGAGTGCAAAACCAAATGAAAACATTTAGCAAAGGAAAGGCTTAATGATAGAGAGCTCAGTTATTTGTCTCATTGTTTAGAGCCTATTGTTATATATTTTTCTATCCATTATATTCTTTCATATATACTGCCCTTCATTATAACAGATGAAAATGAAGTCTCAAATAATTTGGGTCTTTATCCAAGAATTCATTATATTATACGTACAAAAGCAACCAGTGCAACGTACCAGTGCAACATACCAGTGCTAACATACCAGTGCTCGTATCGATGCTCATAGAGGGCATTATAACTGTTAATCTTATTTTGCATAAACAGGATATTATTCTTTCGGTTCAAAGAATAATTCGTTTTTGATTTAATATTAACTCATTTAATGTTTAACTTATTTTTATTGATTGTAATATTTTGTGAGAAAAAGACAAACATTTCAACCGATATTTATATGTGTCGAAAGCATAAGCCATTCCTGTGATCAAAACTTAGTATATATTGAAAACATTTTAAGCAAAATCTTTAACAATTGAATTAAGAAAATGAAATTTTAGTCTAATAGACATAAAGTCGATATTAAGCATATAATTGATGTGAAATTTGAAGAAAATTTAATTAAATTTGTAAATGAATTGTTTTGTAACAGATATTCTGTCAACACTTTTAACAGTTGTTTTGTCTCAAAGAGAAAGTAATAATAAAAAAGAAATCTTTTTATTTTCATTGATTTTTTACGTCTAAAGTAGTGAAAGAACAGTCATATATTCATTCAATACTAGAGAGCAGTTTCTCTTATTTCGAGAGAAGATATTGAATGAATGAAATGAAATAAATGTTATGGCGTTTCGAACAGAGCACAGGCACTGGTAGTATGTGTTGGTGTGTCTCTGTGTGTGTGCACTGGCACTGATAGTACTACTGGTGCTCTCGATTTGTTCAAATTGATCCACATTTAAGTTGAGTCTTCACTGCGCTCTACAACTCTTTCTCGTCTTCTCAATATCTCCCTGTGCTCTATCCAAGTGCTCTATCGTTTATCGTTTTTCAAAACATACGTCCCTTTTGTCCACTCTTTTCGTATATTTATTTTCAAAATCTATTTTCATAACTCATTTCGTCATTCACTGTACTAATCGATTCCAACTAATCGTTGGGCCAGTCGTGTTTATAGGTGTCGGATATGAGATAAGTGACGCAATGTGTGACATCACTGTCCACTGATGTCCACCCAATAGCCGGAAGTAATTATTTATTTGTCGAAAGCATAATATTATCTCTTATTGTGTTTATTAAGACATGAGACAAAAAGTAGAGAAAAACAACTTTTTTCTCCAATTTCTTTGTCGACTCTTTTGTGTCAAACCGTTGTTTGTCTCTAATGTTATCGAAGAACTCAAATGTTGTCCACGACTTGACTATCATATGACAGGACATAAGATTCTGTGTTCAACCACTCGACTCAAAGCGGTTGTCATTCGCACAGTTGTCTCTCTATTATAGTTAATGACATTTGTTATATAATGAGAATTTTCAACACATTCGGTGCGAGACTGTGAGCCACACAGCGTGAGCACTGGTACTGTTTTTCGCACCCCTTTTCGCACAAGAAGTTCTTGTTATATAAGCGTTAAATCGTTTTAAAACTCGTAAACAATCTTTAAATGACGGCAGTTATGGCACAAAGAGATGAGGCCATTGACGAGGAAAGTATGGAAAGTATGGAAAGTATGGAAACCAATGAAAACAATACTTGTGATGAGATGACGAGTATCACTAATAGTCAACCGCAGAGGATTGTCGACAGGCTCAGGGGCATAGGTCAAGTGACCTACCTCCATTACAGACAGACAGCGCTCTGGTGTTCCAAACAGACCGGCTATAACCAAATACAGCCGACGCCAGCCATCAGTGATGAGCCAAAGGTCTCTTCGGCCGTTCAGACAGACATGAGTTCGGGAACGGAAACACAAAGCGATTCCGAGAACAGTGACGCCCGAACCGACATAACCACCATTTCTGGCGTCCATCAAAAACGACTGAGTCTTAAAGCCAGAGGTTTTTATTTCTTTGAAATAATTTAATTATATTTTTATTCTCTGAGAATATTTTATTTTTGTCTGAACTATAATATAAGTAATAAAACAAACAAAACTTTTTTTGTTTGTTTTGTCGCCAAAAAAAGAATTGTCAGAGAATTGAATTATTAGTTAATAATATCGACACTTAATTTTGCGTAAGAATTCTGTACTCAATGATGTAATTCATGACATAATCGATACAAATGTCAAAAACCATATGTTTTACATCGAAATTGACTGCACTTTTGCAGTACTTCAACACTCTTTATAATCACATTTTTCACGATTAAATTACATTTTATTATACAATTAGTGTTTAATATTAAGTTATGAATAAGTTTTTTATGGTTTTCTCCAACTATTCACTTGAAAATAACATGAATTCACCTGATCATTATAATTACAATACTTGGTATTTCAATTTGCACCAAGGTAAGTGTGTCTCACTCGCTCCATGTGTTATCGTACGGCTCTCTCATGTATTTGTAGTATTCAAACATTGCACTCATTTTTCGTAAGTAATTATATTTTGAAATATTATATTAAATGAATATTTTCTCCGACAATGACTGAGACAATGGTTCGAGAGCTCAAGTGTTTAACTCAATCTCTTAAGTATACAATCATATGATATGGGCTTTGAGTCGTGTTTTATTGCAAGCCATTCGACGGCTGTATAATCAGTGTACACATTATTAGGGATGTCTCTAATATATGACCACATTTTAAGCAAATCCCAGCCATTGAAAGCATTTGTGCCCTTATTATGTTTCACACTAGACCTTGTCAGCACTGGTATGCAACCCGTTCCCATCGATAGCTTAGATTAGAAAATAGATTTAATGGCAGAATATTCTGTTATACATAAGCAGACGTACTCTACATAAACGCAATGAAAATGTGTGTAAATTAAATATTGTTTGTTTGCGAGACATTTAAACTGCAGTTATGCCACTAATCGACTCATTTTTGTGTTTAATATTTGCTGAGAAAAACACTTTTTATATAATATATTCCATAATAATAAATCATTTGCTAATAAATGTTGTGAATAATGTGTTTTACATTCACTTAAAGAGAGTTTTGAGTGAATAATGACTATTGAATTGAATTGAATTTTTGTGATTAAAGAAAAATTTGTTTCTCTTATAAACTATTGAAATAATTCAAAAATTGAACGAAAAATATTCAAGCAATTAGTGTATAAGAGTTTGAATAATGAAAAGTTTATTTATCTTTTAATGTTATTTTAAGTAATGATTCGTTGGCCAACCATTTGAGCGCCAGTAGTACTTCAATATTGAAAAACATTATTATAAAAGTATTTATAACTCAATTATGACATATTGTATGCAATAAATGTTGAGCACAAAAAAAAACCCGTTAATAATATGACATATATTTCAAAGAGAATATAAACCACAATAACGTATATAAACTCTTTTCTTTGGGCTCTTGTCTTGCGATTGAAATATAAATTTTCTAACATTTACTTACAGTAAACGCACTTTCCTTTCATCTTAATTGAAAAAAACTTCCTGAGCCTTAATTCCATCATTTCCTCACTCGATAATCGACTGCAAAAAATAACTTTCTCCTAAAGTATACAATAATTTTCTTATGTGTTATGAAAAAAAAACTTTTTTTTAAATATATACACAAACACATTGCATATTATTTATATGCCGTTCCGCCTGTGCTTATCATAACTTTCATACATCACTTGACGTATGAAAATGTTAGATATGAAGTGAATCCTTGAAACAAATGGTCTTAAAAAACAAAAATTTACATCAATTATGCGCCGAAAGGAATAATCAATGATTAAAATTACATATCATTTTATACTCATCTCTAGGGCTGAGCGTTTCGAAAGAGTCTGTACCGCACGGATACATGAGTCTGCCCTCACCTAATGTTCAGCCAGAGGTAAGCATCAAATAAAATACTTATTCTTTTATATGCTATTTATCTATATTTTTGGTCTAAATATAAACTTAAGTATTATTTGTGCTCTGAATTGAAATTAAATCCATCGAAGAATGACTTTTTAATGACTTTTTTCTCATAAAAAATATTTATTACGAAATAAATGTTTGAAATATAAATCTTTTTCTCTCTTCTCTTCTTATTGAATATCGCCTATAATTCATATAAACTCAATAAAACTCTTCACAAATTCATTCAATTTGTCATACATTTCGGCCATTAATAACATTTTTTATGACTAATTTCGAGATATTTTTGATTAAAAAAATAAAAATCAAATAAATTGAATGATATTTACTATAGTATTATTGAATAGATTTTTCATTTACAAACTTATAGTTCATTTTCTTCAATCATTCATTCATTCTCTTTGTCATAGTTTTTCATTATTTTCTTTCGTTCAAATTAATTGATTTTTTTCTAATTTTCATTTGAATCGAAAAAATATAGTAAAAAATATACAACTGTTTTGTATATGAATGAAATGATTTGAATAATTGACAAACTCTTGACAAAAGAGATGTAATTTTGCTTTGTTTTAATAGTGAAAAAACAAATATAAAATACTATAGAAAATAATTATTCGTCGAAAGAAATGTAAAGCAAATAATGTTTGGAAAATAAAGAGTTTATTTATTTATATAATATCTCTAATAACGAGACAATAGTTGTAATGACATCACTGATAAGTCTTGACCACAACTCATATTCTTATACCATATCTAATGGTTATGCCATTAATTGTTTGAATAAATGAAATCATCATTTTTGCTATAATACTAATGACGGGAACAGTAGTTTTTCTCGTTAATGCCGTATATCGTATAAGACATAATACAGTGAAAATTATTTGATTGCCATTTATTGAATGTTTTGTTTGCTTTAGATATTAGTTATTAGAAAAGAGAGAGATTTTTGTCTTTAAAGAGTTTTTTCTTTAATAATCAAACAAATGAACCGAATAAAAGAGTGAAGAAATTTTTGATTTAAAATTAAATTGTTGTAAAAAGTATTGTATTTACAGTTATATAATATTGTTTGTCATACTTATAGTTGACGTCAATTGTATTGAGAAAACAAGTAAACAATTAATGTAATTGAATCCTATTTGAGAAACTAATCCTTATTTTCAATTGTTATGTCAACTCAATTATATTCGTCTTATAGTCGTCTTAATCTTTAAACTCAGCGATCGATCGATCGCTTGAATACTTCAAAATAAATCACATATCGATTGTCAACAGAATATAGTGTTTTGCAAACATCGTAAACAACTCTATTATTTGTGATAATTTGTTTCTTCTTTTGTTAATTCTGTTTAAAAATTTATATTTTAAATTATTTGAAACTTTTGTCATAAAAATCAAAAGCAGTTTTTAATTTGAAGTCTTTTACAATTTTGTTTTGCTTTTGATATTCACTCGAATGAACAAAATATTCATATTTTACTCATTTTTTGTGCCGAAAGCGAAACGAAAGCACAGAATGTTATCGAAAGTCATGAGATATATAAATAAGAAAATATTGTTATTATTATACCTTATGACTAGAATTCACATTCATTTCATACATATTAGAAATATTTTTATCATTTTCTCCATCAAAGTCTTTAATCAGCGATCCATCAAAAATAAGAGTAATTTTCAATTTAAAGGCAAAATAATCTTTTCATATATTTTTCATTTCAAAGAATCCAATTTAGACCACAAAGTATCCAATGTTATTCATCTGATAATATTCGTTGAGTTTATTATTAGGACTTTATATGTGGAACAGTTTTTCTAATAAACCCTTTCTTGTATTGAAACTAAAAAATATTTATACTATCTTTGCAATAATCTCTCCCACCCTCGCTCTCTCTCCCCTTCTCTTCCCTTCCATTCTTTAAATTATCCAAAATTGAGAACATTTGCAAATATATTAAAAAAGATATCGAAAGACATTTTCATTTAAAACACATAAAATACTCAATTTTTGCCTTAATTTATATTCAATTTTATTCAAACAAAATTCAAAACACACTTTGAATTGTAATTGAACTCTAAGTGAAAGAAATTTTTTACGAATTTGAAAAAACATTTTCTTTATCTATTTTATATACAGTACATCTCAGAGGAAATGTATGTGTTTTTATTATTAATATTAAAATTAGATCTATTTTTAAGTTTCAAAACAAAATACACAAAATTAATGAATTAAAAATCATTTTGAATACGATTTTTAGACAAACGTTTTATGAATGCAATACATATTAGTGTAATATAAATGAATTTTAATTACAATAATTTAATGTTGAAATGAATATGAATTCAACAAAAATTGCATATTTTATATATTGGAATATATTATAAAAAACATTATTTTATACTTTTAGTCAATTTATATGAAAAATAAAATTTTTGAAATATTACAAACAATTGATATGTGTTTGCAATGAAAATTCAAACCCAATTATTTCTGGGTTTTATATTGAAATCCAATTATATATATATTTTAAAAGTAATTTTCAGAATATTATTTGAGAATATATTACATGAATTTGAATAATAATGAGAAAAATATTCAAATTAAAACAAATATTTTTCATTCGTTATTGTCTTAGACTTAAGTGAATTTTAATTGAAATACTTTTTCAAAAATTCTCATTAAATTCATTTTATTAATAATTAAATGATATATAAAATTAAGTTTAATTTTTTCATTTTTGTTTGACATAAACATAAATCTCAGACTGACTTAAGAGATAACCAAAGATCTTATATTGAATTTTAATATAAAATATTTTATTATTTTTTTGCATATTTTGACTAATAATGAAAACTTTGAGAAAATCTCATTTTTTGAATTTGATTTTGAAGACTGAAGTGTTTTATACTTTTTTGTTTGCATTTTGAATATTTGAGAAAATATTTATCATTTTTGAAAAATATATTTTTATTGTATTTCTCGATGAAAACATCAAATATTGAAAGCGATCGAAGACTTCCCCCTTTTTTTGAGTGTTTTAAGACGAAACGACTTTTGATATTTGTCTATAAATATTTGAAAAATCTTTTATGTGTTTCAACACTTCAATTGAAATGAATTTTATTATGTATTCTTCACTTCAAAACTCATTTGAAGAGAAAAAAGGTTAAAAAATAACATAAATTCAAATAAAACTTTATTAACAAAAACAAATAGATTTTCGATATATTGTCACCTCTTTTAAGGGTTTCGTCTGAACAGACATCTCATCAAAACTCTAACTAAAGATGTATTTCCAAAAAATACTTTTTTCTTCTTTTCATTAAATTAAAGCATTTTAACATTTAATGAAATATTTCCAAACAATTGAAATATTTTGCGTTTGTTTTGATTCTCTTTAAGAGATCAATACATCCGCTGATTGTATATCCAGGCGATGGTCACGAGTGGTATTACTTGGCTTTTTATGGCTTTATTTATGAAAAATATTTGTTATATTAATTCCACTTCTAATGGTAGTAATGATGCAAACCCTATGGCAACCCTACCGTGCCCTTTATAAGTGCTATTCTTCGATGGCATTAACAGTTATCAACGATTTTTCTAACAATACATTTTTCACATATAATTGACAACACTTTTGCATCATTTTTTTATAGTTACCTTTCGTTGAAAATATGTTTATTTTAATAATGAAAACTCGATTTCATTTAAATAATCCGTTTTTGAGTTTGTGATTAAATGTGTTTGATTTGAATAATACGAACGAATGGCTCCACAAAAGTCAATATTCAGTACAGAATATATGAAAGAATTGCAAACAGAATCCATGAAAATATCGCTTTTGAATAATTGCAATCATTTTGATTATATGCCCAAATGGAAGTACAGGGCATTCATGATCACATTGAATGAGCCCAGGTGCCCCTGTTCGTGTCGATTCTCCACTTACCCCGTCTATTATGCGGTCAATTATTTGCATTACTCTAAGAATGTAAGTCTCAATGAGTTTTCACAAACAACATATGAAGAGCTAATATATAGTGAAAAAAATATATAAAAAATTGATTTTATTTTTGCATGAATTTTAAATTGAGTTTTTCTTGCAAAAGAATTATGATATGGAGCCAAAATTTCAGCAATTTTTAGAAATAATTGAATTTCTAATTTTGAATTTAAAGTTATTTTTATTTCTTATTTACATTTCAGTTGAATATTTCCATTGAAAGAGAGACTGAATTCTAATCGATTTGATTATAAATTTATATTATATTATATCATAAAGTAGTCTATAATATAATAGTAAAGAATATTCTATACAAAGATATTGTAATTTGAAATACTTGTAAGACTGGCATCAAATGCAGGAACACTTGAAATGAATTTATGTTATGTTTTGATGATTACATTCAATTCAATACTCGATTGAGTTTTATATTTATTTATATTAAATATAATTTTGAACTTATTTTGAAAATTAATTATAATTAGAAAACATTATTACATATAAATCATATACTTATAGATTATTTATAAAACAAAAGTGGTTTTTGACGACAAAAATTTCCAAGAATTTTGTGTTTAATTTTGATTTTTATAAAAAATATTTAATTGAAAAATATTTTATTTATTTGATGTGAATATCAAATGAAAGGATAGTTTACTTCAAATATTTATTTTTCATAAATTTTTTATATGTTTATTGAATTTCAAACAAACATCAAATCAATTGAAATTTAATGATAAGAATCTTATTGAGGGGTAAAAAGTGAGGGGTACAGACATAGTGACCATCTGTACAATACTCTCATCGAAATCATAATATTTGTCACTTATTATACCAAATGTCACTAAACTCAAACCTAAGCCTTCTTCTCATAAACGATATAATTATAAATCGATTACATGTTTGCCGTCATCTCAGATGTGGATGAGTTAGTGACCCAACGATGACATGCATTGACACAAAACGGCAAAACTTTTGATTATATGCCCTAAAAGTTCATTAAACTCGTGATTGGAGTACAAGTGAATTGGACGACAAAAAAGTGATTTATCGAACAAAAGTATATTTGGTTTTTGGCCAAACGATGAAAGGATTTCATTATTAAGATATGAATGAAAGCATTTGAACTGTTATATCAAATACTGTAAGCGTAGACATTCGTTCGTCACGACAGACACATAATTACATACCTGAGTCGAACACCACAACCAATCTATACATAACGCTATCGGTGTCACAAACATCTGTCTGAAGGGATAGTAGAAATGAATACCACTGTAATGGTTGTGCTTTGACAGCACTCCACCCAAAAACCATTCCATAATTTTCATACTTTCTTCACGTTTTCTATCATTTGGTTTACGAAAAAAAATGCGATATTTGTAGACATTTTCAATAATTTGATGCAAAAGACATGAAAATACAATCTTTTTTTTCGTTTCACAAATTGCAAACTCTTCCCGGTTTTCAGGTCTTATCTCACGTCAAACCGATAGCTGTGTTGACAAAAAAAAAACTTTTTATACTTTTTATGTATAGAAGAAAATTTTTGACTTCAATTCAATACTAATGTAAAAGTTTTTTATATATAATAATATGTATTGTGTTTTATATAAAATATATTTTGGACTCATTTTAACAAATATTTGAAAACATTTTTACATTTATATTAAATGCAAAAATGATTTATATTTACAAAAATTGATTGAATTTTATGAAAAGAAAACGTTTTATTTGACTAAAGATATAATCAATTTGTCATAAATTGTTCTCTAATTATTCGAGACATTTGTTTCTCTCTCTTAATTAGGGAACGGATGCCATACCAGTATTCAAAAAGCTATCAGCCCTGGGTAGTAAAAGCGAAGGCGAAAGTGAACGCGAAGAGGAGACCCTTCATGAAGAACCGCCCGCTTCGGCACTACATCGTCGACGAGCTCTCGTGCCTCCAAAGCTCATCACCGATGGCTATGAGAGCGCCAACGATGACCTCGAGCCAAATGCCAATTCTCAAATCAACCAAAATTTGTAATATTTATTGAAAATGATTTTTGTTTATAAATTAATAAAATGTTTTATACATTAATATCAGTCTTGGAGAACCCATAACCCATAAGACCCGCCGCAGGAGCTCTATTGTGGTGATACCGCCGATGCAGATATGCCCGGGTATGCTATGAGACACTGAAGTACTGAAATGATTGGACATTTCATACAATTTTTAGGAGATTTATTGGTTTACAGCAAAGTTCTGACTCAGAGAAACAACTTATTAGGTATGGCTTTGACATGACTTAGCATTTGTTGTTCACATCTTATATAACTTATGGACTTATAATGACTTCCTATGACATAGAATGCCATAAAAAATCATTTTTATTGCTCTGTTGAGAGAATAACTTGTGTTTGTTGTCCAACAGATAACTTCGACGGTTCCACACAGTGTCTGGCAGTGGGAGATGGTATGTATTGAGCCATAAGCAGCTCATGACTACTTTACTCTTAAATCCCTGTCTTTATTGATCCCCAATTTTTTTTGCCATCCGTTCCTCTATCGACAACTCATAGCTATTGTTAGCCTTTTTTCATATCGTATTCTTCGATACAAACCATGTGTTTATAATTGTATTTTAACTGTCAATTGATCCAAATCTCAGACTCTTCGCGAAAGAATCGATTCTCGTTCTTACGGCTGGTAAGGGTTCACTCCGATCGGTGTTTCCCCGCATGTGGTCATTAAACTGTTTCTTTCTATCCACTTATCGGTGACCCCGAATATCTTCTACCTGTGCTGTTGTTGATGTCGTTGATGTCGTGGGTCCTGTCTTTGTATTTGACGGTCACTTTTGGTATTCTCTGTGTTCTTGCATTTCCATTCTGTCCGTCCAAATGTGCGTCCAGTTTGACAGGTCTGGTCGCGGCAAGTCTGACTCCCTGTGCGGTCTCGAAGAAGTGCTCTCCACTCTCCAGCCGTCCGTTTTCGTTGACGAACAGCTTTCCAAATATAAGGCAAGTGTTGAATGAATGTGTCTTTTGTTGTCTTTTGTTACCATTGTTTCAAATATCGATTGCTTTGCTTTCCATCACCTCTTCAGGGGATGACTTGGAATGACTTTTTGTCTATGTATGAGGAGAGGAGAGCCTCGGGATCGTCAGTGGTTTCGGGTCATAGACTTTCACAGCCCTCGAGTGAGAGCCGCCGATCATCGGGACTGACCAACCTTTCGATACCCGGTGCCATCACTCCAGTGATTGTCACACATCAACCGCCTTCACCTCATAGGAAACAACTGTTGAGAACTCAGACCTTCGACAGCACTCACTCGAGCGATGCCAATGAGGACAACCAGTTGGCCATATCCGCACACTCGACACGAAGCCATAGCTGTGTCGCACCCGTCGTCAACATAGACATACAACGCTTAACTCGTGGTCCACTCAATCAGCCGAGTCTTGAGTCACAAGACATCGACGAAAGCTTCGATTCGGCGGATCTGAACCATTCGCCCCCCCACTCGTCAGCCCTCAGTAGCGCCAGAAGTAGTATAATGTTGACCAGATCTGAACACAAGCGAAGGGAAGCGCTTTGGGATCTATTCCAAAGCGAGAGTGTCTTCCTTTACGATCATCTAATGGTAATGAAGAACGTATTTATGGAACCGTTGAAGAAAATACAGGTCGAGGGCTATGCGATGTTCGCCGAACCGGAAGTGCTGTTCGGAAATCTGGACGAACTCTGTTGTGTCACTTATGCCTTCTGTAAAGAGTTTCTTAACGTCATTCTCCAGAACATGAATTCCGGACCAGAACTGAATCCCACAGAAGTCCTGATACGACTCTTTCAGAAGGTATGGTATAATCGGATTATATTCAATGGATTCAAAACTCAGTTCAATATCTCATATGATTTTCAATTGCTTTTATCTCGACATTAATCCAGAGCTCAAAAGCCGCTTCCCTGACACAGGCCTACCATCGATATACTCTTAATTACATCAATGCTCTCAACTATTTGGAGACCCTTAGACGACAGGTCGAGTTCAACGAATTTGAAAAGGTTTTTCACCCCTTTTTTATGATTGAAATTCATTTTTATGTTTTGTTTTTGTTTGCCTTTGAATTATCGAAACATTTGTGCAAACATTTCATAACTAATTTTCATTAATTTTTTCATTTATTATTAATATATTTATATAATTTATTGATATATTGTTGACTAATATTTTATGAAACTTGAAGTCAAATATAAATAAGTTTGAAAGCAATTTATATTATTTTTTCAATTGAATTATAATCAAAAAAATCCTAACTTTTGAAAAATAGTGATGTGTTTGAATGAAGCGAAAAAGTCATACAAAAAGTGTGTTTTATTTGATTTATTTGATTGAAAGCAGATTTGAGTGAATGAAGAGTGCATTTAATATAACATAATAGGAAGCGATGAACATATGAAGTGACAAATACATGAATCCCTGTATTAGCTGTGAATGTATTACAATCTCTAATGTCTGTCACAATGGCTTTGATGGACATTAAAAGAGTTATCGATTTTGACACAAATTATCGATTCTTGTTATCGAAAATATTCTCGAGAATCAAGTCTTTGTGTTCACAAGAACTCAACCCATCCTCTGTTAATCATATGAATTGCACACAAGAAAATCGATGAGAATATAATCTATTTTTCACAATACATGAAAGCACTGGTAGTTTGAGTGTCGCACAGATAAAGAACATTAAAGTCATGTTAGACAAGGGATTTGAAGACTTATTGACAAAATTAAAGTCAATAATAATATTAAAGAAAACTTTTTATTTGAATCTAAAGTATTGTCTCTTTTTTTCACTATTATGTCTAAAAGTGGTGTAATCGCGACTCCCGGTGCAAGAAACTCCAGCTCACGGATCTGTTGGTATCTCCTGTTCAGCACATAATGAGAGTGCCGTTAATACTGAAAGACATCGAATTGCGAACTGAAGACTTGTTTGAGAAAGAGATGATATCATCAATAATAGAGTCCGAAGAGAATTCTTTGCGAGAATTGGACGACAAAATGAAATGGCTTAAGAACTTTGAACGACTACTGGAGATCCAGCGCAACATCGTCTGGCCCTCGGTCTTCGATCTCGACCCCAAAGTCTTCATTCCAGAAGTATATATCGTTTTATCTTTCAATTCAATTGATTTTTTCCATCTTTTGGATTACATTTCATATGTTTTATTATATTTGTAAATACGAGTGCTTTGAATGAGATGTCAATCGATTGAAGTGTTTTTTTGTGCATAAAGTAAACTGAGTTTTATTTTAATGAATTGAAAACATTTTATTTTTTGTGTTTTATATTTATTTTTGAATTATATTCAGTTATTTTGAACACTTTTTTAGTTATTTTTGAAATATTTTATTCAAAAACAGACAAATAAAAACTTATTCTCTATTCTCTAAGGCTTTCTATTGAGGGATAAAAAATATGACAACAATTGACAAAACTTTTGTCAATCTTTTTAATTTGTAAAAAGCATTTTCAATATATGATTGTCACTGAATGTCGTTCCCAACTATTAATACAAGACATTGATTGGTTTGAGGACCAAATGATGTGAATATAGTTTTATATTAAAATAATATAAATCTTCGAAAACAGTATTTCATTAAAACATATTTTTAATAACAAAAATGACTTAACTTTTAATACATTCAATGTTTTTGATGAATTGAAATACTTTTTGCATATATTTTATAAACAAATTTCCATTAAATGAAAAATACTTTACTTTATGAAAACATTGGAATTTAATTGAATGTCATTTCATATAAAATATTATAAATATTTTTCATTAAATAATCGATATTTTCATTAATCACTTCAGTTCCTGAAAGGACCCCTCGCCAAACAGCCCTGTGAGCGACTTATAGTAAGTCCCAGAAGACAGATCATACTCGAAGGGCCCCTTCATATCCTCGACAGCGGAAAACCGATAGAAATGTTTGTCATATTATTTGATGATATGCTAATAATTACGCGAAGAAAGAAAGGATTGCATAAAAAGGTATAACAAAATCAATTCAATGCCAACAGTGTTTGCATTCAATGCCTCTTCACTGCACAGCAATCGAGTCTCACAGAGAAGTGGGCGTCCACTTGCAGGACAGGTAGCTTTTCATCGTCTCACGAGGGTCTCTTCAAGTATGTCGTCTACAAACAGCCCCTGTCTTTGGACAGGTTCTACATTCATGACGTACGGCCCGAGAGTGAGGGCATAGGTATGGTGTGATCACATGAAATGCATTACTATTAATGAAAGTCCATTTCAGCGACAAATCTGAAGAATGTCTTTGTATTGGTTTGTCTGAATCGGTTCCAACAGGTCGTCACTATTCATACATTTCAGA
>JAQIXR010000992.1:0-16699 GCA_034700825.1 Quadroppia sp. Gr-Ori-00064
TCGGATTATAAATGAATTTCCTTTTGATTCTGTGATCTGTTGTCAGACATAAACCAATTCTATACAAATGATTGTCAGCAGAATTTATGATCAAATCATCAGGCAATAACTTATGTAGATCGATTCTATCATTCTCCATTATAAATTAGTTACAGTGAAACTTTTCACAATTAATGTTGGAGCACTTATTCAGAATTATTTATACTGTATCATTTGTACAGTGCTTTCATTTGCTGTCAATTTCTAAATGTTATAGATTTAATTGTCCTTGATATTATATGTATATTAATAACATAATGATGAAAAGAACTATGCTCAAGGTTACTTTATTTAACGCAAACATTAAACAAAACTCAATATTAATTAAAAAATTAATTGACATAAAAATAGAGTTTTAGAAAAATTTATTTGAATTTCATATATTTTGAAAACGTTTTGAATATTTAATAATTTTTAAGAAGAATAATGAAAGCAAACACAGAATCTGTAGAAATGAGAGAGAAATTATCATAAAATATATTCATAAATAAATGTAAAATATTTTTCTCTCACTTCATAGCACTTGAAGTAATTAATGACGAATAACTTCCAACACGAGAACCCAATCGTATTCTTAGCCAAGCGTTCAATTGTTGACAACAACTAAAAAATATGAATAAATATTTCAATGAATAACACAATTGAATTGCTATGAAATTCTTACCTTAAGTTTTATGCCTCTATGAATGAGTTGTCTTTTATTATGCGATGCCATCAATGAGTTCAACATTTTATACCATTTCTTAGTCTCGTAGTTGAGTGAAGAGGCGGTGAATATGGAAAGTAAGAAATAAATGCAACAGAGAATTGAAGCATAACAACAGCACATCTTATATATTGGATCATCAATGATGAAAAGTGCTGTATAGACCAGGAATAAACTGCTCGATCCTTGCATTAGCCAAAGGCATAGAAAGTATTTACACCAAAACAGTTGATTGTATTCATGTATTTCAGCGATAATTGCATTCAAATTAATAATAATTTTCATTACATTTCTGTTCAAACGACTCATCGATGGCTTCACTGAAATATCTTTCATTTTCTTCATTTTTAACTTCAAGTAAAAGCATAACAAATAAAAATAGAATATTTTGTATAGAATAATACAATTGAATATATAAGTTGAATGAATATGTAAATATGAATTGAGTGTTCCAAACACCAGGGTTTCATATATTGTATTGCTATTTATATAGTATGGAATAAGACTGTATATTAACGCAACAAAAGGTGTTATTATATTTATATTAATTTCTATAAATTTTAACAAAATTCTCGTCCTTTTGATGAGCGCCAGAATCTCTGTTCGATTCGTGAGACCAATACTATTAGGTGTTATCAAACCCGACATCATTTGAAACACGCGAAGAAATGTCGGTTTTATGTCATTCTTGTAGTTATAAAACCAAATCAATTGTGAAATTATTTTCATAATGTTGTACAAAATCAAGAATATATTGATATGAATTCTCATCTCTTTTAAGATCGCAAAATAGACAAACATTTTCGGATCAGTTATGAAACACAAAACGAAAACACTTTTGAAAATATCAACCAATGTTACAATGAATATAACGATCGGATTATTAATGAATTTCCTTTTGATTCTGTGATCTGTTGTCAGACATAAACCAATTCTATACAAATGATTGTCTGCATATCTGATGATCATATCATTTGGCAATATTATATCAGGATCAAATCGAACATTATCCATGATTACTTTATGCTATATATTCCACAATTAATTTCAATGCTATTATTCAGAATTATTTTTATCAAATAAATATTGCTTTCAATTACAGTCAATTGCCAAATATTATTGATTTAAATGGCCTTGTTATAAGTGCTAAATTATTGATCTCTAACGTCATAAAGATCTATCTTATTAATTATTAATTACGTAAAATATGATCAAGGTTTCTTTATTCAGTGCAAACAATATGTGTCAATTTATAGCAAAATTGAGCAATAATTGACATAAATATACACTTTTAGAAAATGTATTTGAATTTCATATATTTTGAATACGTTTTGAATATTTGATAATTTTTGAGTGGAATAACGAAAGCAAACAAAGAATCTGTAGAAATGAGAGAGAAATCATCATAAAAAGTATTCATTGAAAAATGTTTTATTAATATTTCATTTCTTTTATTTCAGAACACATGTTATGATCACATAAATCGCAAATCAATTTAAATGTGATTATGAAAAGTGTGGCAAAATTTGCAGCAAAAAAATCGAAACTAATTGAACATAAAAATTGAGTTCATTTAGAACTCAAATCATTTTTTTTGCCATAAAAATAATTGCAGTAAATATTACACTTCAAAATAGTGTTCATGTTATGGAAAGGCTGTTTGAACTTCGAAGGTTTTGGTGATGAATGCGGGAAAATGTTTCGGAACAAAAAAGCGTTTATAAAATCATATGAAAAATATACATAAATTCAAATCAATTTAAAAACTAATTTAATTATAAATAAATTTCATTATTTTTTAAAAATATTTTGTATTATTAATAAAATTATTTTTAATTAATAACTAATAAAATATTAATTTAATTATTATAATATTCACTCCAAAAGCCATCACATGTTTCATGGAATAGATCTTCAATAATGTGATTCATTTTGTTTGGATTCAATTCCTGTATTTTCGGAATCGGATTCTCGTCTCCAGTATTGATAAGTTGAGGCCAATTAGTGTTGGGTTTACTATAAAAAACATTTCAAATGTTTATATGAAATTCATTACTAATATTCTTATATTCTTTACCCGTTTTTAGCAAAATTAGTCCACATTTTCATCACTTCATAACTGAAGTCGCGGTCTGTCTGAGTGTCGGTGTCTTTTGGCTGCAGTATTGGTAAACCAAACACGAAATCAATGTCAGATGTATGGGTGACACCCCATTCCGGGTAAGCACCGGTCCTTTTATAGGTCTGTTGGTAAAAATAGATGTTATTATTTGAAGAATAATTGCCATAATATTTGCTGAAGAGATATGTCGGACAATAGATGAGAAGATCGCCATTTAGTCTATAAAAAGCCCATTTCATGTCATGGGAACGGCTTGTGTTGACATCTCTTAAGTAAAATTCAATCGCTTTTTTCACATCCAATCCGTGAAAGAAATCGTTTGTTTTGTTGACTAATATTTCGAAATCGTTTTCAGTTATATCTTTGCGAAGCATTGGATATGATATTTGGCTAAGCATTGAGCCCTCATCCCTGGCCACACCGGCCATCAAATCGATGTCTAAAACAATTTAAAATTTGTAAAAATTTATCTAAAAATTAATTTTAAAGAATATTCCTTACCTTTGCTTATGTTTCCGCTCATGAAAGCTAACTGTGCAGATGTGGGCAAAAACTCTGTCTCTTCGACGGGAAGCGATGTATAGACCATCAGATCTTTGACATCGATTTTCTGCAGACATTTCAACACTATTTCATTATTTTCACTACAATTGAATTGTTTTGCAATTCGTTTCGCTATATAAAAAGTCTCCTCTTTTGTCAAAATCCAACGTCCCTTATAGTGGAACAGAGATCCGCTTTCCATAATCGCTCGCCTGAATAGACCCTGTGCTAGTGGTGATAGCATGTGCGCCGACACCGACATACTGCCGGCGCTCTCACCAAATATCGTTATCTCATTCTTATCGCCGCCAAACAAATGGATATTTTCTCTCACCTTATATTCGATAGAAATTTCATAATTAATAACAATTTTAATGTTTTTTTAAAACAGAATTTTTTTCACAGAATTTCATACCCATTTGAGGGCTAATAACTGGTCATAAAGACCCACATTTCCGGGCACTTCATCGTCACCTGTATATAGAAAGCCTAATACACCTAATCTGTAGTTAATTGTGACGACAACCACGCCATGTGATGCCAGTGCACTGGCGTTGTATTGACTCTGATAACTAGAGCCTACACTATAGCCTCCGCCGTGAATCCAAAACATGACGGGCTTTAGTTGTGTTGAGTTCTGGTCATCAGATTCTGGTGACCATATGTTGAGGAACAGACAGTCTTCGCTTTGGGTTAAGTTACCCACAAATGATGGTATGTCTAAAGTGGTCACTTGAGGACAGGAGTTCTTGGGTTTTCTGCCATCGATTATATCCTGTAATAAATTCAGGGGTTTTTATATTAAAAATTTTTATTTTTTCTTTACATACATCTGGTTTGTGAATGGGCTGAGGCTTCAAGAATCTGAGATCACCTGTCGGTGGCTGTGCGTAAGGTATGCCCAAATATTGGACAATACTTGTGTTGAGCACATGTATGGTCTGTCCGACCACTAAACCAGAACTGGTTTGAACGTCAACTAAATTACTAAAACATATCTCTATTGTTGAGAATAGAGTCAAACAAAACAATAGTTTATAAGACATAATAAAAATTGTTTTTAATTTTTTTGAAAATATTTTTCATATGAATATTCTATTGAGAAAAATGTTTAAATAGTTTAGACATTGTTTGAACAGATGTTATAATATTGTAGAAATTCTTTTGAGTATTAGATAAGATATTATGCCTTATATTAAAAGTTAATTTTTATAGCCCTGTCCACAAGGTAAGGGACGAACACCACTCTTACTGTATTGAAACAAATCAAGAGCACAACGAGTTTAACCCCGGGCCTGAATTTTGTCAACTTTGGCAACAAATATGTCTATGAAGTGGACAGTTATGTAGACAAGAATACGCTAGAGGTTTGTCAAAAAACAACATCTCTTTTCTCTTCTATTAATTGTTTTTCAAAAACATATCTTATTTTCAGTTATTATCAATGAATGAAAAGTTAAGCAAAAACTCTATTGGATTTTATTGCTATGAGTTGTTTGTATTGAATTATCGCCACTCCTATGAGGTAAGAAAGGCTATGAATAGTCTGCTATCGGTTATGTTGTTTAATCTATGGTCTCATTTACGCACAGATTATTGTACTGACGATCGCTTTCTTCCTAAAACTCATTGAAATATCAAAATAATATAAGAATATATTTGCGATAAATTATCACTGATAATGTTTTTACTGATATCAACAGTATTTATCATCAGTTTATTCAAGTCTATCTTATTTTAGATAATATTTAACCCATTTATTTATATATTCTTTGTATGAAATTAAATATTATTTTGTTTAAACCTCTGATAATTAGTTCAAATGATTCAGATCCTAATCAAGGTCAATTTTATTCAATAATGTGTTTTATAAATAATTCCCTGAAATTTATTTGATAATTAAAAGTCAGAAAATTTTTTCCACAATTAATTTCTAACACATAATTGTGTTAAATATAAATTTATTTTCTGTTTATGTCTTAATAAATATCGATATTCATATAATAATAATTATATTTTCAATGACAAAAATAATCTCATTTTTTGAGTTTTATTTGAATTTTAATATAAAACAAATCGATAGACAATTAAACTGATAAATGATTTTTTGAAATTATATTTCATATAAATTAAAAAAATAGTCATTTTTAGAGTTACTGTAATTGCATTTATTGATCGTCTTTTGCCTATTATATTACAGTCTATGAAATGATTTCACAATTATTTTTCGTATTTTTTGAACGCAAATAAATGTTTGAAAAAATAATTTTTTGCTTCATTTTTATTCATAAGATTTTTATTCATTCATTGAAGAGAATTTTTATCTGAAAAAAAATTCTGATATCAAATAGTTTTGCAAACACTTTGTCGTCAATGATTGACACCAAAGAAGTGCTGCCTAAAGACCTGATAATCACGTCCGCGGGAACTCATTATTATAGATACGGCATCTTATTCACGAGGTTTGCAGCAGAGAAGAGGCGACGACTATTTCACCCGGCGCTGGGGCTTATACTCTGCACAGTCACTGTCTTGCGCTCGCTTTTAGCGTTGACTCTGAGCCAAGAGAACGAACGGTTCTACCTATGGATAGGCGATTGGCCATATTTCGTGGGCACCAGAGTTCACATCAATGTGTTCCTCATATTCGGGTTCATATTCCCGATCGCCTCCCTGTGCCTCCACTACTGGAATCACATGTTCGACGTCAGACAGTCCTATTTGGAGCCGTTCCGAATGATGGCCGGTATGTGTTCGCCGGCGAGCGTCGGCCTCACAGACCAGAGAGACGTCAAGCGCCTGCTGAGCACATTCCGAACCATACTATCCCAGTGCCCGATAGGGATCATGCATTTTCCGCTCGCATCAGCGATGATGACAATCATCTTATTTATAAAACCAGACTTTTATTACGATTACATTTTCTCTCTGTTTTGGTGTCTAATCCAGACATCTTCGGCCACGTATTTGGGCGCTAACTCTGTCTATCAAATCGCTTACTATTATATCATTTGTCTGTATTTTAAGCTACAATTGAAACGGATGAACAACACGATCGCCAACGCCTCTGGCCGTCAGCTCAACATCAAGCAAACACTATCAAGGTTAGACGCCTTGCACAAGAGGGTGAAGAGGTTCGACACCGACTTGTGGTCAAAGTATCTGTTCCTTATCATAAGCTTCAGTATGTCGTATATCGTGATAGCACTGTATGTCTATCTGATCGCAGACGTGAATGCGATACTGAAGGCCACGTTCCTCTACATATCGATTCACTGGACACTAACACTGGCCTTCATTTTGGTGCTCCCGTCCCAACTGATGTCGGAGTCGAAGAAGACATACAAACTGTTGGAAAAATTAATTTACAATCGATTTGATTATAATATGCTATTAATCGAAAGATTTAAGGTTTGTCTCAATATTTGTCCAAAAAAACCATACTTTCATTTAATATTAAATTTCAATTCTCACCCAAAATAACCCAAAAAGTTGTTATCAATGGTGGAAAAGATCAGTAAAAATAAGATTGGATTTTATTTTTATGATTTCTTTATTCTGGATTATAGACATGCATATGAAGTATGGGATCATTTGATATGATTTAATAGATTTGCTAATCTTTTGTCTCCCTCTCCCTCCCTCTCCTCCTCCCTCCCTCCCTCTTCCACTCTCTCCAACAGATCATAGTATTGACGATCGCTTTCTTCTTAAAACTCATAGAAATATCGCGATGAAAATTGACAGACAATTGAAGTGATAAATGATTTGAATTTATTGTCTATTATTTTATGATACGATTTCTTCATATTTTTAACAAAGAATTACAGTATTAGAAAAATATAGATTTTTGCCATTTATTATGTCATAAGAGATATCGATATTCATATAATAATAATAATAATTATGTTTTTCAATGACAAAAATTGACTTATTTTTTAGTTTTAATACAAAAAGAAATCGGAAGATAATTAAAATGATAAATGATTTTTTGAATTTAATTTTTCATATGAAATATAACTATATTTAATTTTAACGATAATTGCATTTATTGATCGTGTTTTGCCCTATTATATTACAGTCTATGAAATGATTTCACAATTATTTTTCGTATTTTTTAAACCCAAAAACTTTTCCACAATTAGTTTCAAACACAGAATTGTGTTAAATATAAATATATTTTCTGTTTATGTCTTAATAGATAACGATATTCATATAATAATAATTATATTTTCAATGACAAAAATAATCTCATTTTTTGAGTTTTATTTGAATTTTAATATAAAACAAATCGATAGACAATTAAAATGATAAATGATTTTTTGAAATTATATTTCATATAAATTAAAAAATAGTCATTTTTAGAGTTACTGTAATTGCATTTATTGATCGTCTTTTGCCTATTATATTACAATCTATGAAATGATTTCACAATTATTTTTCATATTTTTTAAACGAAAATAAATGTTTTAAAAAACAATTTTTTGCTTTATTTTTATTCATAAGTTTTTTTTCATCCATTGATATGAATTTTTATCTGAAAAAATTCTGTTATCAAATAGTTTTGCAAACACTTTGTCTTCACAAATGTTTGACACCAAAAGACCTGATAATCCCGTCCGCGGGAACTCATTATTATAGTCATGGCATCTCATTCTCGAGGTTTGCAACAGAGAAGAGGCGCCTATTATTTCACCCGGTGCTGGGGCTAAAACTCTCCAGCTCGATTTTCGCGTTGACTCTGATCCAAGAGAACGAACGGTTCTACCTATGGATCGGCGATTGGCCACATTTCGTGGGCACAAGAGTTCACATCAATGTGTTCCTCATATTCAGATTCATATTCCCGATCGCCTCCCTGTGCCTCAGCTATAAATTGTTCTATGAATTAATAATAATATAAATTCATTGCAAATATTTTTTTTTGACAATTAGTATAGAAATTATTTAACTCAAATGACTTGAAAGTGTCAAATAGTTTTATTTCACACATTTTCAATAAATAGACTTTATTTTTGGTTTTATTTTATTAGTATTTTTTTTTTTGCTCAAAATCTTAATTAATGTTAAAAATGAATTGTTATTTAAATATAATTTATGTCATTATTGTTAATGAAATCAGAGGTAGACATGAGATCAGAGAGTTATAGTTAGCGTTACGAGTATTCAAAATACAATTCATAGATTTGTGTTAAAAATTCACATAAATATTCACTGAGAATTGCTTGAGCAAAAATTATATTTTATTTTGCCTTGTTCATAATTGGCGATTTTCTATAGGAATTTTGAAAACTTAAATATCACGAAAAAAAACAAAATCTTCTCAAAAACTATTGTTTTATAAATAATTTTATCAATTCTTAACAAATCTTAATGTTATTGCAATGACATCTCAAGTGATAGCATATCAGTGCTGCGCAAACTCAGTGCTGATATGAAAGTCCTAAATTGTACTAAACATCACATAATACATACTGGGCTAACACATACCGATAGTCTATGCTAGATAAGTTTTCAAGGTGAAAGGGTAGTCCCAGTGAGCGCCGGTATATAAGAAAAATGTTTTTGAAATGTGATTAATAAATATTGAATAAAAAGTTTTTTTTCACAAAAAAAAGTTTGAATTTTATTCAGAATTTAGTTTTAGTTAAAAATTATTTCACTTTATAAGCAATGAATAATAATATCGAAATTAATATAGATTTAGAGAAACGTTGGAAACATTTGATCACAAATGGCGCCAAAACTCCGGCCGTTTCTCTGGAAAGAAATCCATTGGACTGTCCACCGGATTGGTATGACCAAGAACGTTTTATGCGGTCACAGGAGGTCTACAAAAAGTATAATTACAGGTATTTTGAGACAATATATTGCAAAAATAGCCCCTTATAATCACTGTCCCCCAAAAGCATATTATCCTCTCTTATGGTTGGAAATATGTTTCTGTTTTGTTTGCCACAAACATTTATCTCTCTAATGAACACCGGACGAAATACCAGTGTCTATAAGTTAGTGTTGCGATTATTGAACACAGGGGCACATGCGATGACATGGTTTCAAAGTGACCCCTTCGACAAAGACAGTGATTCCTATAAGGGGTTCGAAAGAGTGCGAAAGATATATCATATGTCGATATATAAAAAAATGAATGAAAGATATCCACAGAAGGGGTGTGTTTGGATCAATCAGTACGAAATGGCCATGACACTATTCGCCCAAGCTGGTTGCGCTGGTAATTATAATGCATAAAAATTATGCTTATTTTTGGAGACCGTTTTAAGGGGTTTAAAATATTTTTCAATTATTTTTCCAGTCATTCGGTCCAAGAGTTTTGGTCTCCATTCGACGACTCGACAAGAATTCAATGAATTGATATATTTTTGGAAAGTCTTTGGTTATTGTATTGGAGTTATGGACGAATTTACTGTTTGTTTAGACGATTACGAGAGTTGTGTCCAGTATTTGGAGATGTGCTTTGAAAGAGGCTATAAAAAGACACTGCTTGAAAAAGGCCACCTTGCACAGTACGGACCTCAATTGGCCGAGGGTATGTTTTTAGGTGAGTTGTTTGTCAGCGAAAAATAATAATAATTTTTAATTAATTTTTCATTTCATTTGAAATTTTAGGCTTAAATAGTGTTATACCAAAATGGATGTCCAGTTATCAGGCGAACATGAAATATTACCTTGATGCTTTCAAAGTGAAAAATTCTATTTCATTTAAAACTTATTCGGATCAGTTTGCCTATCGCATGCTTCAATTGATCATGAACATATTGACTAGAAATATACTATTCTATAAAATGATGTCATTTTTAAACGAATATTTTTTCAATTCATTGAACAAAAAGAGAGATCACATTAAAAGCTATTGTGACAGACATTACAATCATTTGTGTTACGATTTGAAGCACTTCGAAGACAAGCATTTCATTGACGACAACTTCTATGTGAATGAGATTTTGAATTAAATGACTTTACAGTTAATAAAGAATTTTTTGTTGTATTTTTTTATTATTAATATATTGATTTGTTTGTGAAAATGTTATGTCTTTACAATAATCTAAAACTTATGTACAAAAAAAAATGTTTTGTAATTTATTATTACATAAAAATTATTTTTTAAATAAATTGTTACACCTATTATCACAAGCAATCAGTCGTCCTTCACATGAATTGCATCACAAATATAAACATTTTTATCAATACTTCAATAATATCTATAATCTATATCTTTATAACTATAGCACAATTAATAATATATAAGTTTATCTTAACTACAAATATTAAGTATAGCAATCGCTTCAGTTGAATAGATTTCAAATAGCGTTCTCATTCATAGACTGTCTGTCGTTCATAAAACAATAAAAAATTTATATAAAAATCAATTGTTTTTTAAAGTTTTGTTTTTAATAGAAATTGTTACTAAAAAAATGCCAATCGATATCTACTATCTTCAATACAGCCCTCCCTGTCGTGCGGTGCTCATGACTGCAACACAATTGGGCCTCGAAGTGAATGTGAAAAAAGTTGACTTATCTAAAGGCGAACATTTGTCTGAAGAGTATCTGAAGGTAAGTCAACGGCAAAAATAATAATGAAATATTAACACAAACATTCCCTTAAGATAAACCCCTGGCATACCGTTCCCACGATAGTGGACAATGGCTTCACACTCTACGAGAGCAATGCAATCATGCAATACCTGTGCAATCAATACGCGCCGGACAGTGGTCTCTATCCGCGGGCACCCAAACAACGAGCTCTTGTGGACCGTTGGCTATGCTTTGGGTCGACATTTTTCGCTCAGTTAAGGACAGCCATTGTATGAGACATACATTTGTTGTCAGTATATGAAAGCTCATAATTTCACCGCACAGGGAATGCCTAGGTTTACGGGCTCTTCGGCTCCAGAGCCGGTGCTCAAAGGCTTCACAGATTGCCTAAAACTGTTGGACACAGCCATCGGTGACAATAGGTATTTGGTCGGCGATCAGCTGACCATCGCTGACCTCTTGGTGTTGGCGCTGACCTCACACATCATGCTATGGAAGGTTGACGCCACACAGTATCCCAATCTGTTGGCCTGGCTATCGAGACTGACCGGAGAATTGCCATATTTTAAGGCCATCACTGAGTATAAGGCCGGGGAGTACGAGGCGTACGTTCAACGAACCAAAGACTTTCACTCAAAAACTAATGCTCAGAATTTATTAAAAAAAAAATATTTTTTTTTTATTATTAACCGTAGAATTTCATTGCAAAAAAAACGTTGAAAAAATTAATACCAATTTTTACAACAATATTCTTAATAAAAAAAAATCAAAATTTTTTATGCATTGTGATTAAAAATAATGTAATTCTTTATTCTGAATAAAAGTAAAATTTTAGAGCAATTCATACAATTCAATATAAAAGTAAATGTTATAAAATATTGTCGTTCATCGAAATTTAATTCGTCTTGAATTGATCAAAAACAATTAGACTTGAATTATTCAAGTTAAATAGTATTTAAATTTCTACACTTCTTGCGTAAGTTCGAACACGTCGTGCAATAGTCTATCACAGAATAAGGAAATCATATTTTATTTTTAATTCAATGAGTTTTTGAGATGTTATTTATTTTTTCATTCAATTATTATTACATATAATCATGATTTATATTACAAATTATAACACTATTTTTCATTTAATTATATATTTTTAATAAATAAAAATATTTTGTATCTTAAACTATAAGTCGAAAAATCAGACTCACTTTATTAGGCTTGAAATTATGAAAATACATTTTATCACAAAAAAATATTCTTATGACTAAATCTGTATAACTATTGTCGATACGATTTGGTTGTCCTTTACATTAATTTCATCACAAATAAACATTTTTTTATCATTATTAATATAGCAAATATTCCATATCGTTATAAACATCATAAATTATTATGTTATCTTAAGTGCAATATTATTAAGTATTAGTTCAATACAGTATATTTGGTGTGGATTTTCAAAAAACCTTCACATTTCATACATTCTGTCTGTCATTCATAAGAAAATAAAACTGTATTTAATACTCAATTGTGAATTAAAAATATGAAAAAAAATTAATTAATAATATCAAAAATATCGCATTTTATTATTATTCGTAAATTTTATTACAAAAGTAAATGTTTTTCAAAAGAAAATTAATTTCAATTAATTCTATCAATAATTAAAAAACGATTAAAAATTTTAAAACAACTTTTCAATATTAATAAAAAACTTTTCAATAAAATTAAATTTTTTTTTTAATTTAAAATTTATTTATTCTTTGAAGGAAATAAATAAATAAATATTCTGTAGGAATAAATAAATTATATATTTTATAACATGAGTAGAAAAACTGGTTTATCTGTATATAAAAAAACACTTACGAATGCAGTGTTTAGTAATACTTATGATTAAAATTATGTTTGAATTTTAAGTAAATTTTATTACAAAAAGAGTTTTTAATTATTTATTTTTTGTTAACATTTCCTAAACCTAAGCCGCATAATAGTTACCCCAAAACTGATCGCAATTCTTCACGAATCGATTCTGTAAGACATTTGTGGCGTTCAATGGATTCAATTCTTGTATTACATTCACCATAGGATTCGAGATTAGTTTTGGCCAAACATTATTGGGTTTACTAATAATAATTGAATAGATTTTGTTTTTTGTTTTTAGTATATTCTGTGTAAAGAATATTCTGTTTTTCTTTCTTACCCAAACTTCACAAAATTGGTCCAGAGCATCATAATATACTTGCTGAATTCAAAGTCTATGGCATCGGCCGTTTCGATGGACACACCGAACACATAGGACAGGTCTGCGGTGTGAACGGCCGTGTTGGGCAGCACCCGAATATTCAGCCCGGGTAGGTTATAGCCGGCATACGTCCACTCGTAGAAGTAGACATTTTTTTGCATCGACTGTTGGGCATAAGTCCTGGCGAAGCGATAGGTGGGACACAGTATGAAGAGGTCGCCCACGAAGTCCCAGTAGGCCTCCTGAAGGGCCAACGGATTCCATGTGCTGACGCCATCCAGATAGTAGTCGACGATCGCCCGGGTATTCAGGCCGTGGAAATAGGCGTTCATTTTTTCCACTTGATTAGAGAATTGATATCTTGTCAACATTAACAGAGATGACGGGCCCACCAGTGCTGCCGTTAGGCCCTCGTTCTTCATCACACCGGCCAAGAGATCGAGATCTGAAAAAATGTTTTTTGATTTTTTTTTCTATTAATTTCATTTTTTGCATATCTTATACACAAATAATATATATTGTGTTCAAGAATAAAATATTTTATATTAATCCCTGTTTTCTAGTTATTTGTATCTAGGGTAGCGAATTCCAAATTTTTAAGGGGGCAGAGAAAATATGTATTATCATTTGTAGTTATAAAAAAATATACCCCTTAACCAGTTTATGAAAGCCCCTGTATTTTCATTTCTATTGACACAAATTCCTCTTTATTTCGTTACAGTGTTTATGAATATTATTCATAGGGTTGTTATAAGCTATATATTAACTAATGTCAACAAAAGTGGTTCTCTGACTCTCCTTAGTCTAGGAGTGTGTGTGTGTATGTGCTTGAGCTGTTCAGTTTTGTCATACCTTTATTGAATTGACCCATTTGTAGCGCCTGTACCTCATTGTAGGGCATGATATCTGTTCCTATCAGTACGAATGCATTCAATGGCTGTGAGATGCCGGTGCTGGCGAGCTGTAGGGGCAAAGCAGACACGCCTTTTAAACACTGCAACCATCCCTGGCCAGTGCACCAGAACTTCGCTGCCAACATCTTCGCCGAAACCAGTAATTCGTCTGCACTTCGTAGCCCACGGCCCCTGTGAAACATATAGGCGCCGCTACCCATAATGCCCCTCTTGAAGAGACCACTGGCCAGTGGCGATGTCAGCCACAGCGACACAGACCAACTGCCGGCGCTCTCGCCGGCAATCGTTATCTGATCCTTATCTCCGCCAAACGAATGGATATTTTCTCTCACCTTATATTTCAATGCAAAGAAATTTTCACAATTAATATGCAATTTAATTATGTGTTTGTGTTTAATGAAATGTACAGTTCGTGGCCTTTATTATCACCAGCTGTAAAATATCCCATGACCTTTAATATCCAAGTCCCCTCTCATGCCATTTCCCATAGATATAATGTTAAGTAATTATTATCACAAGTTTTTTAGGTCTGAAAAGCCTTAGCCTCTGATATTCACTGCACAGAACCGGTTGACAATAAAGTGGTGTTAACTGTACTGTAAATGCTATACCCATTTGAGTGCCAACAGCTGGTCATAGAGACCGGCATTCCCGGGCGCCGACTCTTCGCCACCGAAGAGGAACCCAAATTGACCCAACCTATAGTTAATGGTGACGACCAGCACGTCATGCGATGCGAGCGCCGCGCCATCGTATTGGCCCTCAAACGCCGAGCCCCAGACAAAGCCGCCGCCGTGTATCCAAAACATGACCGGCTTTAGGCGCTTCTCGCGGTCAGGCAATGGCGCCCATACGTTCAGGAACAGACAGTCCTCATCCATGTCCAGTATGGATGCGCTCAATGGCAGTGTTTGCATACAGGCGTGATTATAGCGCGTGCCATCGATGACACCCTGTAGTTGGGAGGCACTGGAGTTAATGGCCTGTTGTCTAACATAGGGTGCTTTGTATAGCACATAGAGTTTGGGTTTTTGGGTATTTATTTCAAAACAACTCACTTCTAATGGCCTCACAATAGGCACGGGTTTGGCAAAGCGTAAGTTCCCCACTGGCGGCAGTGCGTAGGGTATGGACAGCCACTGATTGACGGCAGTGTTGAGTGACTTTACGATTACTGTCTTTCCTCTGACGACACCCGAAGTGGTCGGCACATCGACTTTGAGAGAGAGAGAGAGAAAAAAAAATTGGAAGCAATTGTAGAGTCAGTTAGGAATCAAATGTGAATTTTTGTTTCTCATAGCCTTATGTCTGTCCTAAGCCTATGTCCTAAGAAAAGCATACAATAATTTGAATAGCAGTTAATCAATGATTAAGACATAGTTTGAGAATTAGTATATGAAATGAGAAATAAAAAAAAACTTTAAATACAATTTAGTTCAGAAGATATTATATCTTAAAATTTTTTGACACTTTTTTTTAGACAAATACTGTATGTTATTGTGTGTAAAAAATGACAATATTTTTGATAATACATACCTATACCCATCCCTGACTGTTCGTTGAACGCCGATACCGAGGACGTCCACCACACGAGTATGAGGCCAACCATCGTATAAAATAATATTTTTTTATTAGCCATAATTAGTGTCATTAATTATATTTAAATTAATAGTTTCATTGAATATGTATTTCTTGTTTTGAAAACTGAATTACGAAAAAAAGTTTTTGCACTTCTTTTTATAACATATAATACAAGCGTTGAGTTTTAACCTGAGCTCACGAGTGATGATAAATGAAAATTATGAATTGTTTGCCAAGGATGTGATGTGTAGACATCGCCAGGGGGTGTCTCGGAAGTCTTAAAAAGAGACTCTCCCCCTTTAAGGGGCAGTGAAATCAAAGAAGAAAAGCTTGCATTTTGTGCTCAATTAAAAAAAAATTTCGAATTTTTTAATATCAATCAAAAACACTAATGAAAGAAAAAACTCATATATAATGAAATATATTAGCCATCACATTATATTGCATGACAATTGGTATGCATACATTGTATTTTCTAATGACCTTGATCCTCTGTGTGTATGTGTGTGAATCTGGTCAACTGTAACACGATTTTTACTATAGTAAGAAATGTTTATTCATTTAAGCGATTGTATAGAAACAAAAAATAAAAATAAAAATCAATTAATATTTTGAGTACATATTCATTAAATATCGATATAGTCATGTATTTAAGTGTAGGAACACGAGAGTTATCACTCCTGCTCTATCATTACCTTAATGTACATCCCTTTATATGTGTCTATACATGCGATTGTTATACAAATTAATTGCTTTTGTTGTATGTACTTAAAATGTACTCAAAATGATTTGAATAATGTTTTTTAAATTTACTTAAGTTCTTAAAATACAATTCATTTGGGGCACCGGTATCTCAGGTAACCCAGGTATCCAAGGTATCCCATTTTCAAAAATCAGTCCCTCTAATCAACAGTTACAACTGATGTGGGAATATATGCGAAATTATTTTTGTCTCTCTCTCTCTCTCTCTCTCTCTCTCTCTCTCTCTCTCTCTCTCTCTCTCTCTCT
>JAQIXR010000993.1:0-16697 GCA_034700825.1 Quadroppia sp. Gr-Ori-00064
TCTCAAATTTGTCTCAATTTTCAAATACTTTAAGTTCTAATCAATTGTTAATGACTTCTTATTTTGAATAAATTTAAATGTAAAATAAATTATTTAATTAAGTATTTTGGTTTGATTTTTGTAATTACTTTTATTTGATTATTCTGTTAGAAATTGAATTATAAAAACTTAATACAAATTATGAAAAACAATAAAAAATAAACACATTATTCAAGACTGAAGACAATTATAGCCATTGAAGTCATCAAAATTGAAGTCCACTTAAGTTGTAATTAAAATGCATAATAAAAATAAAGTTTATTCACCTTATGATCTTGCTAACATTTCTCACCTTGATGAGATAGTGATGCTTTAAATGAGAGATTCATTTATTTTTTATATGTATTTTCATTAGCCTCTAATCAATCAATTTTAATGAATGCAAACATTTATTGAAATTCAAATTCATTATTGATTTGAGTATTTCATGGCATTCAAAACACACATCAATTCTGCTGTGAATTTCATGAAAACAAATATAGCATTTGATTCGGGGATAATTTAATGCAAATAAATGCCATCAAATGTGAGATAAAAAGTTTTTAACTCAAAGTTAAAACAACAAAAAATTCATCTCTCAATCGATCGACGATTTTATACCACGAAAGAGATTATTGAAAATTATTCCATCGATGCCTTCAATGAGAGATTATATTATCTGAAGAAAAAAATGATAAAATAAAATGAAATAAAATTTCAATATTTTGTTCCCAGTTTTATATGAGAGGACCGGGAATAGTATGCATGCAGAATATTAGGAACCGAAACATTTATGTGTTTTTCAATAATATATGATTAAAAAAAAGTTTTTTTTGATCTGAAATAAGGTTTGTTTGAGTTATAGTTTTATAATATATTTGTGAGAATTTAGTAAATCATTCGTTGATTTATTTCTCATTTTTTAGATCTCAAACCAAAGCCTTAAAGAATTTTCTCTCTCTTTCTCTCAAAGGTCTCGATAACAAGGTATTAAAGAATGGAAAGCCATTATAGCCCACTCCCACCTGATATATAAAACTTGAATGACTGCCTCATAAAATAGTTTTCACTTTAAAAAAAAGATAATATTTATTGAAATTCTTGACTCACAATCATATTGTGTACTAAAAAAAGTTGTTTTCATTTCTTAATGTAATATCAAATTTATATTCAAGTAATGAAACAAAAAAACTAATCTCAATTCACACGATTTAATGCACTTTTAATATTGATATAAAACATGAAATGTTCTTGGCTATTATCATGATAGCAGACACAAACACAAACATAAAAAACGGTATCAAACTCTTGACAAAAAACAACTGTCTTTCCACTCCATTCCCTCTGTCTTATGAGAGCAACTCCTTATCGATATGACTTCAAAGGGTTTACTCATTCACTGTTCGCATAATAATCAGCGAAATATCGAAAAATGAAATGTTTTTCAAATAAATTAATACACACTTAAAGGCCGTTTGTTTTGCGATAATAACTAAATGTAATAATTATTTATTAAAACAATTTATTATTCATTTAATGAACACTTAATTTCCAATAAAATTGAGTTTTTTTATCTAAAAAAACATAAAATATTGAAAATAGGGTTCATTTTTGTGTAAAAAAATGTTTCATAGATTATAGACAATAAACAGTATTCCTGACCGGAATTGTTAGGGGCTTTCATATTAACCGCACAGTCCCTTATCAGCACCAAAAGGCTCAGTTGTTTTAAGTCTATTGTGATGATAGGCAGGAAAAGTAGTATAGTTTTTATGTGATGAACACAAACACAAAAGCATTTTTCGCCGATTTATAATTCTTTGCGAAAAAAATTATATCAAAAAAATAACTTTACGTTAAATTACATAACATTTCTCTGATATAATACACTCTTAACACTGTTATCTCACACACAATCTTTGCATTCCTTCGTTCACTCCATAGCCTAACTATTAGTGTATTTTTTTCATAATATTATTCCTAAACAAAATTCTTTGAACTAAAAAAAGTATTCTTTAGTTTTTTTTTGTCTAAACCTCTTATGCCATTGAAGTCGTGGGAGTCTGTAATTCATGAACAAATACCACTCTTTCTATCATTCTTCGATGTCTTCGAAACCAGTTGTTTCTTAAAATGTTTTTTTTTGTTTTGAGAGAGAGATAAATGTTTTCATATTTTTTAAAAATCAATGAAACAATAAAAACAAAAATATTTAACAAATTTGAGTCAAATGTCATTAAAGAAAACTTTTAATAATTTTTCAGTCGATTTAAATTCAAAAACAATTTATCATTTCATCAATTATTTTCCACTCGCTCTCAAAGTGCTGAAGAGTTTTATTTATTTTTTAATTACATTTTTGGAGAAAAACTTCTCTAAAATCCAATAGAGATTTAAAAATAAATATTTTAAAAATATTTGTTAAGCACTTAATGTAAATATTTTTATAACTAAAATAAATCAATGCATTTTCAAGAAGACAACAGCGCTGTTATGACATGTTTTCATACCGTTCCCTTATATTAAATTTATAACAACAACAAAATTAATTATTACCTAAAATTGAAAACAAAATCTCAATATTTATAGCACTTTAATGACCAAAATGAATGGTTTCGTTCGTTTGGATATAAGAAATAAATGCAATAAAATATAATAATATTTATTGTGTTTTATGTTTGAAATGTTTTGACCCAACGATTACTCAATGATTTATGGCATTCATTGAGTAGTGATTTGAAATAAATCACTTTTTGCTCACTTTTTCACTTCTTTTACACTTTATTTTCTTTTCCTTCAATTGTAATAAAGTATTTTTACTCTCTGTTCCCCCTGTTTAAAAAGCACAGGCCATAAAAACGGAAATGAAAGGCCAGTCATGTCATTGTGAGCCAAAAGTGTCACTGTTATCTCAGGGCACAGATCTCTGGCCCAAGTGTTTTGAAATTGTTTTTGGGGCACAAAATATAATAATAAGGAATCAAAAGAGAAATCCAAAGCCTATTCACATGTCGAGTGAATGGCAGTGAATAGTTAGCACCGATAGGGGGAATGGGAGCAGTGAATGGGAGTTTGAGGAACAGCTCTCGTAAGAAAAACATCTCAAACACGACATACTATTCCTAACGCATTGGTAATACATTTCAGCTGTGGTCACAAAGAAGGAAATACTGTCCCCACAAATGGGGGTCTCAGACACACACTGTTAGGCGCTGGACATTTCAGGACCTCAAGGCTTCTTAACTATGGGCTCGTCCTCTCTCTGTCATTCCCTTACGTTTGATGTCAATCGAGTTCTCAATGGCAATGGCTCTGAGATGTATGGGTTCGCCGTTTGGGGCACAAGTCCTAACAAGAGGTCTAAAAAGTCTTTCGTTTTAACAAAAATATTCTGAAAATCCTTTTTTCGGCGATTTATACCCCATTCACACAATCGATATGAAAGCACAGGTATTCTATTGTCGCCAATTTTTGCGCCCATTTTTCCACCTAAACTCAGAGCCATTTAGAATAGACTGCCATTCAATGGACTCTTTAGACTCTGTGCCGCAAATTAAGCCAAAGAATCGATTTCTGCATAACTTTTCTTATAGACATTGACTACAAATGCATAAAAAGTCAATCCATTCCTTCGGAGCACTCATTGGTTTTTTGACGTTTCGTTTATATTAAGAAATATATATAATTTTTATTTTTTTGCTCTCATCCGAACTCCCTGTTCATTGAGAGCCTTCGGTGAGAGGGAACCGACGATTGGAATGGGAATATAAGCCACACCAAAGTATGGAATTGGATGAACGCCCAACCCATAGACCCGAAACGCACGGGTGGCTAATCAAAACCCATTGACGGAACACCAGAATTGGTTGTCCGCCTCTATAGCCTCGCCAGTGCTGAAGACACCAAACCATTAGAGCAAACAATAATTTAAATAAATTTAAGGCAAAAATAAATTATGAAAAAAGAAATTAAAACAAAAAAAAATAAATTGAAAAATAAAACACTTTTTTATAGACTGAGAGAAAAGAGAAAACTTTTTCTCTCTCTCTCTTAAAACTCAATAATAATTATGAAACGAATGTATAATTCATTAGTCGTTAAACAAACGCAAAGCGTCTTAAATGTCATCTGCAAAAAGAGTGTCAATTAATCAGTGGATAATCTTTGAAAGAGATCTTCGAGTTCTTGTCGGACATATGATATCATATATCAGTGCCAAACACTGGAGACACTGTCGACTGCAAACAGAGATGCCTTGGCTTTGATTTGCCTTTTTCTTTCCCTTCCA
The DNA here is from genome assembly GCA_034700825.1 of Quadroppia sp. Gr-Ori-00064. Lineage (NCBI taxonomy): Eukaryota > Metazoa > Arthropoda > Arachnida > Sarcoptiformes > Quadroppiidae > Quadroppia > Quadroppia sp. Gr-Ori-00064. The sequence continues at coordinate 4,307 of JAQIXR010000993.1, forward strand.
TACTTGAGGCGCAACACTCGAGAGGGCCAGTCGTTTCTGTCATAACCCTCAAGACCTCTGTCTGCGTTGACGACTCAGCGCCTACAGAAACAGGAAAGTATGAGCCCTTGGAGTATTTCTTCGGAGAGATGCCTTGAAAGCGAAAATATATGTATATTTCGTGGGAATAGTTGTGTATAAAAATATATGTATATTTCAAGACTCGAATAGACTGTCAACTGTTTAAAGAGCACTGATAGAGATAAGGCATCCGTATGTCCCTGTGCTCAGCGCCCCAGACGATTCATTTGTCGCCTTTGATTTCGCAAAGAAATAAATGTTTAAAACAAATAAAAAAAATTGTTTTTCAAGAAAAGAGTCAAAACTGAGTCGAAAACTACTAAAAACTTCTGCGAAAAACTGCTCAAAAGAATTCACATTAAATTTATTTTAAATGCTTTTCTTCACTCGAATAGCAATTAAGCGTTGATTTAAAACATAATATAATTCTTAGCCATAATTAATGTCGACAATAATGAGTTCACTATTTTTTTTAATAACGATTTCTTTGCCTTAACTTTAAAGGCATTTCTCTTCAAGAACTCAGTCTTTGAGTGAAAGAGAGAATCAAATTTCAAGAGCGAAAAGTGAAGGAAAGGAGTGTCTCATCGTATGCCATAATTATGATTACAGTTTATTTACTTAATTTTTATTCTTCAAAAAAATTCTCGTCTCATTGGAATGTCTCGTCTCTTTCTGGAGCACATGCATGAAGACCATGAGCTCTCGATCGCTTAGAAAAAGGCTATTCGAGAAGAGATCCAAAAGAAAGTCAAAAAAAAAATTCTTCACATAAAACATCACATGTAATAACCAATAATTTTTACTCAAGAGAGACAGCGCCGGCAGTTTTCCAGTCGCCAGCCAATATCCTCGATATGGAGGCTCACGTGCGGAGACCGCGTATACATACTGTCCATAAATTGCAAACTATATGTTTGCGAAGAGATCTCTAAACACACAAAACATATATTAATAACAAGTTATTCAAATTGTTGTATAACTGGCGCCCCTTTTCGGGTGCCGTTCCCCCCACCTCTCTCTCCACTGGCTTTGCGGGCACTGTTATATATATTTTTCTGGTTAGCCTGTCTATAATATACCTGTGCTGTCATCAGAGTATTTTATACATCAAATAAATGGATGACTAGTGAGTGAAAGAGAGGGCATGAGAGGGAAAGAGAGATAGAGGCCATGCCATGCCTTGCCAGCGCAGGGCCGCAGGCATTCAAAGTGATTGTACAGCAAATTAAGGGAATCCTAACTAAAAGAATGAAAATAAAGTGAATTGAGTTCGTGTTGAATGCCTTTCCCAATGAGAGCGAACGAATAGGTATTTCCACTGACTCTTCCCAACCATTATATATACATCTCTTTGAATGTTATCAACTTTTTTCATAGCAATACACACACAGAGAAACGGTCTGTTCAACAGGTTTTCGCCTCAAAAGAGCTCTAAGTTTTTTCTCTCTCTTTTACTTCTTGTAAAGAGAGAGAGAGAGCCATAACAATGCCGGTGCGATGAGCGCATCTCTCCTCCCATCTCGTTAGCCCATCGTTAGCCAAATGTTGAGTAGAAATCATTTTGTGTACAAAATCGTAAATAAACACAAAAAAAATCTAATATAAAATAAGATTCATATGTCTTACGCACGTTATATCCAGGAATATACTCCCAGTGCTAACGCACTATTCGGGCACAGGAATAGTTATTCCGTATTTTTATGTTTGGCTTTTGTTTTGTGCAATCAATTAATTATGATTTCATGACAACAGTCTATAAGACTTCAATACAAGCGTTGAATTTCAATTATAATTCAAAAATATATTTATTTCAAAAAATAAAAAACATATAAAAAATACTTCTTAAGAGTTATGGCAATAAAATATTAGGGTTCAGGGCTTTGGGGGCACACATAATGTCTGTGCAATTTGTTATCCCGTGAAAATTGAACGACTAATCAAGTCTTCAAATAAGAAGAAGAAATGTTTTAAAAAACAATTTTTTGTTTTTCTTATTCAAAGCTATTCATAGATTAAGTAAATTTTTATTTAATATAATTTTGTTTTCATTAAAATATTTACGAAAAATATTAAAAATTCTTTCGAAAGAAATAAACAAAACAAAAATATTACAGAAAAATATTTTGCGCTCATTTTTAGCGTCTATTCTTTTCGTTTGATTATATGAAAACACAATTTATTTGACGATTAAATTGAGAGTTAAGTAGTATTTTATATACAGTTAAAACCATAAGTGAAGAGAAAATTACGAAAAATCATTATTCGAGTAATTTATGAGCGTTTGGATAAACAAACACTTCGTATATACGACTTTCCAATCGTTTAGAGGCACAGATACTGTATATTATACAAGCCCTACATTAAGCTCTCGGTGCCAATTGTTGGCACCATTTGTGGGTTCGTTCACATCCTGTGCTCTCACTCTTATTAACAGAGAATCACTTTTTATTGTTTTATATCCATTAAGTTCTTCACATTTTGTCTTCATTTACTCAATTCAAAAAATGAAAATCTATTTCATTATTATTTTTAAAGTTGTTGTCAACACAAAAAAGCGGTGGCCTATGAAGGCCCGGAGCATTTTTTCTATATGTTGAGGGGTAGGGACTAGTAAGACACTATAGTATGGCATCGGGTCATCAAATCATCACTTTTGCCACTAATTACTAGAAAATCATTAAATGCTTTATTCAAAGGATAATTATTTTTCTGTGTTTCGACCCCTCTATTCATGGTATGCGTTCCACACCTTATAGTCTGGTCTTCTATGGACAGGCATTTTTTAGGGAAAGCTATTCACAGTTAAAAAACAGATTGCATTTTGAATAACACAATTGAATACACAATTGAAGTGATGTCAAGCATAACATCGTTGTTAACACTGGTGTAACTTATTTATAATGTACACAATATACAGGGGCTTGTATGAGGAGGAGAGGGGCACAGGTGCACATCATATGTACGGGGGCTTTCGTGTGTGCACTCAACTCTTAATCATTTTATTTGTATAATATCTTTGTCTTTGGTATTCTTCGCCGATTGGTTCCACAGCATTCAAGCCGTGCACACAAATCCATAGCGAAATTCCGTTGACTTTTTTTCCTATCATATGTTGAAAAACGTATTGAAAAATCGTATTTAAAAGTTTGTTTTGTCATCAATTGAGTGATTAATTACTTTCAGAGCAAAGAATTCAATATAAATATTTGTTTGCTTTTATATTACATAGAATTCTCTCTCTCTTTATCTCTAATACATTAAAACATATATGTCTGACATTCGAGACATTGATGTACTTTAAAACACATAAAACATATGCCATTCCATGTCTTAAGTGTTTGGTATTCAATGAAAGATTCAATTCTAGCGAAAAAAAAATATAAAACGAATTACTCTTTGAGTTTTTTTGTGTTGAAATTCCTTTCACAACATAAATACAAACAGAGATTAAGAGAAATATTAATTATTTATGCTTTTAGTCGATCAACAGAACCCTCAATAATGAACAGTCCATTGAAAATGGCAATCAAAAGAAATGCTAATTCAGGTGCTCTTGTGTTGGGCATCACATCTGATGCTCGACTGCTGGGAATTTGCATTAATTTTTCAAAATATAATAATTTCTTATTTTTTTCTCTCTCTCTCTCTCTTGAAAGCCATTCCTCTTTTGTATGTCTGTTTTGGCACTCAATGACTGAAATGCAAACGTTTTTGAAAAGCAATGAATTTTTTAAAATATAATATTTTCCAAATGCCAGCCCCTGTTAAAAGTGAGCGCACATGCATTCAATCATATATTTTAATGCAATCATAATATTCTCTTAAGGTATGGCTTATACAGTATTTCATATAAATGTCATAAATGACTGAATCGCATGCCTTTCCCCCATCTCACAGCGTGAAAGCCAATCTGTATGTAAAATATCATTAAAAATAATTTTCACGAAATGCACAAAAAAAATGTCAATTCGTTTGATAACATTAATGAATAATTTGTGCTCAAAAAAAGCAATATTTTCTAAACACTCAATAATTTTAACGATATTTGAGATAATATTTTTGTGTTTCGTATATTAAAGACAACTTTTTTTATCTAATATTTTTAAAAACCCATAAAAAAAAGTTTTTCATAACTTTATTTGATGTGTATTTTCAACAAAAAATTCATAAAATTATTTCTCATATAATAAGTAATTCTCTCATAAATTATCCATAATTTTATCGAAATATGATATTTATTATAAAATAAATATAACATTAAAAATATAACTCAACAAAAACTGAACCTTAAAGTGAGGAATGAAAATAAATTTGCGATAATCGACACAAACGAGAAACGAGTCAACGATTCCTTTGGATAAATAGCCAAAGGCTTAACACATATTAAATGTTATTTACATTTATTGAACTTTTTTTATACCTTTTTATTCAAATATTAAGATAACACATAAATACATGCCTTAAACGAGTCCATAAAACAGACATTCCTTAAGCAAATTATTATAATTTCTCTTCAATTTTATAAATAGAGAAAACCATTTTTTAGGTAACATTCCTTCAATTGATTTTTAAAATAGCATTTCTTCGATGACATCCTTAAAAAGGGGTTTCCATTTGAAACATTGCATTCAATATAACTAAATTATATATCAATTATTCATAATTTTTATGGTTTTCTCAAAAAAAAATCAATTCAATAATTTTCGACAATTTTGTGAACATTAAATCATTTCCATAAATATGGTCACAATTATAGCTATTTTTAGTCAAACATATCTTAAATGAATTTGAAGTTAAGAACAAAAATAATTACTTTTTATATGACTATAATTTAAATAAAATTTAAACGTTTTTGAAGAAAAAAATTCATTTGAAATCTTTACGAGTTTGACAACAGGGGTAGGAAAGGGATATAAATAGATATGGATTTAAGAGAGAGCGAGAGAGCGAGAGAGCGAGAGAGCGAGAGAGCGAGAGAGAGAGAGAGAGAGAGAGAGAGAGAGAGAGAGAGAGAGAAGTAATAAAATTTCTGTCAAAATCAACCATTTCTTAGGCTTTAGTGAGTTTTGCAGAGAATTATATCTTGAGATATAATGACTATTTTTTTTCTTTCACAATTTATTACATCCCTGTGCTCTAAAATAGTGGGCCCTGTGTTTTGACTGAAACTCATCCAAACGAGTCTATCATTTATTTTTTTCTGTCATTTATAACTTTTTTTCTCTCAGTCCTTAACCTTCAAAAAGAGAGAAAAGGGGAAGAAATAAATTAAAAATGAAAGCAAAACTCATATAATATTTTAGCTCCGGTTCTAATCATTTGGTTTTACTATAAATTTAATGAAAAGTCAAAACGAAAAAAACGCTCTTATTTTGAAGAAAAAAAAGAGATATTTTTGTCTTAAGATTTCCTTTTGAGTAATGATTATTAAAACTATATTTTTTCCGTTTTTTTTTCTTTCTTTCTGTGAATAACTTTTCACTTTATCAGCGATTAATTCATTTGTGATAAATTAATGTCTCTTTTCCTAAACAACATTTTTCTTCATTTCATATTTGACATAAAGTTTTTGAATTTTTAAGTAATGTTTTTTTTCATAAATATTTCTTCGCATCAAAAAAAAGTACAGAAAAAATAAAAATATTTTAATTGAAAATTACTTTATTTCGATCTCTTTTAATAGTTTTGAACTCATCTCTCATTTTCGAGTAAAACCTGATATTTTTGAACATAAAAATCTTTAAAATAAAAATATTTTTGCCATAAAATTGTTTTCAAATTATATATTTATACACAAAAAGGGAGAAAATTTTTATTGCATTTGAAATGAAATGAAAAAAATAAATTCAAATTCAAAACACATTTTGAAAACTGTTTATCAAAACCAATAAAATTCATGCAATAATATTGTGATCAAAGTTTATTTGACCGAAAAAATATATAATGGCTTTCGTTAACATTGATATAAAGAGAGGAATAAAATATTTGTCCCTTAAATGAAATGTTTAAAAATGAATCAAAACATTAAAAATACTTTAATATTATTGATATGACTTCAGGTCTCACAACGAATTCAATGGCAAACAAAAAGTCAAACATCAAAACCATATTAAAGTAATAGTGGAATAATTATCACAAAAAACAACTATTGATTACTTTTAATCATTTTCTAATACTATAATCATTTTCAAAATTATGGCTCAATTCTTGTATTTCTTTTTTTTCAAAAACGTTTTTCATTCTCAAAAGCAGTGATTTTCATGAAAAACAGATTTCAAATAATAATAATTTTCTTTAATTTGTAGTTCAAAATAAATACATAAAAAAGCATACCTTAACTCAAACCTAGGTTTAAAATATTCAGACTATAATTATTGTCATTATTATTATATAATATTTGTTAAGCAAAACAAATATTCAAATTAAACAGTGATTTGTATATAATTTTTGTTTACCTAACGATAAAAAAAAGTTAAAAATATTTTTATGCTTAACATTAAGTGCAATAAAAATGGTTTGAAATTAAAATATTTTCGCAATCTTTTCCATAACTAATCCGGTCTTTAATTTGAAAACTACTTGTTTTTGAGAGAAATTTATTTAATTATATTTTTCTCATTGAACGCAATGATCAGAAGCACAACAATTATGTGATTATAATAATAATAATAAAACCATTATTTCATTGCTTCTAATAATGTGATAATTATTTGAAATGACATTATGTCTGAAAATGTTTTTATTGAATGCCATAAAAACATTAGAGAAAGCATTCATTCGTTTATTGTTTGACAAATACTTTTATATAAACTCTTCGTTAAAAGTTATAAAAATTTTTAACATAGAAAAAAAAATTCATTATAATTATGGTAAGCAGACATGTGAGCACCGGAGACAGAGATGTCAGTGCTATGTGTGTGTGCATACAATTTATATCAAAAGCACAGGTATGTCAATGTGCCCAATGATCGACAGCACACACAGCAGACGGTGAGACTGTATTTTATGGACACATAAATTGTGAGCCTTTTGTATTAGTGCATATTGGGTGCAAAATGGAACTGTGGGCCCTGTGCTGGCACTGAGGGCACAGGTACCTATAAGAGAGCACAGGCAGAGAACACAATAATCACTTAACAAGAATTCCAATCTTTGTTATGCTTTAGATATTTTCAATGCAAAGAATCGCTGCAAATATATTGATGGTCTTTGAGGCGAAACTGCAGTTAATTCAGTGCCCAAATGTGTGGCGTATTGTTTGGTCAGTATGAATGGGAGAGAGAGAGAGAGAGAGAGAGAGAGCACCGGTAGTGCAAGTCACTAGCAGAAGGCTTTTGCACACCTGAGAGAAAAAAGAGCCTTTTTCTCGAAACTCATAACTATATGACCGGAGACAATGCGCGGCTGGATATTAGTGTTTGGGCACCATTTGGACAGTCGTGTCGAGTCATGAATTAAAACTCAAGTCTATTTGTGACATTTGAATGGCCGGACAACAGAGCACAGGCATTACTGGTGACCTTCATCTGCGTGTGTGACAAGCCCTGGCGACCAGAGCGCTGGCAAACATGTCAGTGCCCATCAGTGCCACCGGTCCATCAACTGTGGGCACAGGCAGACCCAATAGGAGCCAAATTATCTATCGATCACTTACTTAAGTGACGTTTTCTTTCAGTTCAATTGTGCAGAACTTCAGAGATCTTTGTGTCGATAGACAGACATTTTTTTGCTATATTTATTTACCATACCGTTCCTCTTGTTTTTCCCACCAGAAGAGCCCTAACCCAACACTATATGTGCACATACACTCCCAACCCATTGAAGCACTCAAATGGGATTCATTCAAACAATTGCAATGAAATTCTTTCGCTCAAAAACTATCTCAAAAGCAAACATTCATTTAATAAATAGAGAGAAAAATGTGTTGAAAATTATTTTTATTTTTAGACACAAACAGGTATTTAATGCGAAAAACCATTTGAAGTGCACTCGAAATGCACTTCAAAATGAGATTTTCAATAATATTCTTAAATGAATTCTTTCTCTTTTTTTCCATAACTTCTGGTGTTTTGCAAAAATATCGCAAAGTTTTTGTTGTATTTATATTTGAATTCCTATTTTTGTTGTTATAAATGACTCAATAAAACTGAGAGAAAATTCCTTCGAAAAGCTATTCTTAAATCTCACGAATGACTCAAAAATGTTTTTACTATAATCTTCTCAAACGCTATAATTTTAGAGCAGTTTTTTTAGAGACAAAAAGTCTATTTGAGATCAAAACAAATACACGACTCCTTAAACATAAGGAATTCCGTCGCCTTTTTTTGGCCCACTTTTGATATCCTTTTTTAGCATTTTTTTTCGTATTCAAAGTAACTATTTTTAGGCCCCTATTTATAAAAATCAAATGCCTTTCCTCTATGCCTTTCCTGTTGTTTATTCTGATGGCACAGACAGGCGATTCTGATGAGGGGCTGATGGATAAAAAAGGTAACGTAACTAAAGGCACAGTCAGTACTACTATGGACTTAATGGTACACTACTAGTGCCCAAGCGATTCGCATCGCTTTCTTCGAGTCCTTTAATTATGACTTTAAAACAAGTTTTGAATCGATTCTCAATGAGAGATCACGTCTATTATGTAAGGGGAAAGTGAGCTCAACTGCATCTTGCAGTCCTCCCTGTGCACTGACAGCCCTACAGCCCCTAATGATTATCTTCATTAACCTCTCCAGTCTTAGAGGCTATAAAAATATATATAAATTTAATGTTTATATAAATTATGATAAGAATGAAAACGAAAATCAAAACTTCGTTTATCTTTTGAGTTTACCACCGAATGATGGGATGAGAACAAATCTGCCTGTGCTCTGCCCTACGAAAGAAAGGTCTGCTCATTAGCTGCCATTTCATAATGTTTTTGATGACAACAAAATTGCAGTCTATTATGAATTGGAGGAAACATTGCCTCAAATATTTGCGATCCTATCATAGCATCAATACATGACTTTTCGGCACAAAAAACGAGTCAACGAATAGTTTAAATACAAAAATAATTATATATTTCTTATCAAATAATTATTTTTAGCGAATGAATGAATATATAAATTGATGAAAAATTTCTCTTTAAAAGTGATTAACAAAAAAAAAATAAAAATTAGTTTTAAAAAAATTATTTAATAAAAACTTTACTCATTTATTATAAACTCTCAGATGTTATGAATGTTCGCCAAAAACCTATTGATTATATGTAATGAAAGTTATTATTGAAAAATGCCATCAATTAATTCAATTGCGAAAAAGTTTTCTCAAATTAATTATCATTTGTTATCAAATGCTGAAAACAATGATCTATAATGAAAGTGAAAGCACAGGCAGTTTCGGTTTTGATTAGAGATAAAGAAAAGGCTGAGAGAGAGAGAGAGAGAGAGAGAGAGAGAGAGAGAGAGAGAGAGAGAGAGAGAGAAACGATTAATTATTTTTTCTTTAGATCAAAACAGATATACAAACAGTTGTTTTTGAAGAGTTTTTGACATAAACTGGAAAATGGTGTTTGAAATTCAAGAGCTGTCATGACTTATATCTGTTGAGGGAATCAAAAGCACTGCTTATGAAGAATAATCGGTTCAACAGTTATGATAGCAATGTTGCAATCAATGCACATAAAAAACCTGTGATAACATTCCTGCCAAACCGACAGGAGTTTGGTGTGAAAGGAAAGGCTCTGAGCGTCCGAGCCATTGGCTGCCCCCCTAATCTTCTGGTGCTATTTGACAGCCAATTCTTGTGCTCAGAATAGATGAGAAATAAAATATAATCCCAACAAATATTATGACTTCGGGGCCGACAGTTTATACTGATATCGACTAAACTGAATGATTATCTGAAATATATCGAAAATACCTTTTAATTCCTCCAACAGTTGCTGTCTAAGACCTACCAGACCTCCCAGACCCTACCCGACGATAGGCGCTCTCATACCTCATCCATGAATTGCAATACAATTCATAGTTTAGGCGAAAAACTGTCGAAACGTTTTCTCGTCTCTAAAATGAAATGTTATCTCAAATGAAAAATGGACTCATTTTTTGCTGATGAGTGGATGGAATGGTTGTGTGTTATTCTTATGGTGCTTATAGAGTTATAAGGAGTGCGCCTACAGTTTGTGTATGTGTATGCCAGTGCCCCTAAGAATAACAGTGCCTACCAGTGCTTATTATGATTTGCATCTGGAAATTGTCTCTAAAAATACATAACATATTCCCTACACTTAAAACTAAACCTGAAATCTCTTGTGTCAACAATAAGAGCAATATAAACAAACTGATGATTAAATACTGCCTGTGCTGTTGGCACTGTACATACATACAGAACCTGCAGGTTGTTAGAAAAACACTTGAGAAATATGTAGAGCCCATCCCATCCCTATCCCGATAGTCGTTCGCACTGCACCACAGCAGTCAAAAGCCATGCGTTTTTCGTACACAACGCTATTCTCGCGGATATTCTGTCGACGAAAACATTTTTGGAGAGCTTTTTTTGGTCTCAAAATCGTTGATATTTAACAGAATTGTGATATGAAATGCATTCTCAATGCTATAGCGAAAACCATAACGAAAAACACTTGAACTCATCAACACTTATCGCACAATCAAATGACACATTCATTACAATGCATACAAAAACACTGTATATAAACACATACGACTATTGTGTAGAAACCGATGAATTCGTGATTTTTTGTTTATAATATGGAAAAAAATTATCATTATTTTTAAGACCGAAAAAAAACATCATCTGATATAACCCAGGTTTTTAAGGGGGACTCTTATGAAGAGCTCTTATTTCACACATAATTATCAAAATTATGCAAAATTGAGAAAATTATTCAGAATTTCAAATGCATTTAATGTGAGATAATATATAATGATTTGAATTATTGTTTTGTTTTTTTTAATGAAAAATTAGCCGAAAAGCAGTGAAAACGAAATGTGAATCGTGTGGAAAGTTATGGTCGTTTTGATTCAGGGGAAAGTTATGGTCGTTTTGATTCAGACAGACCTTTATCTAACGACTCAATTAACTGATTTCCTGGCGCTCCCAAAAACAGTGCCATTCCTTCTCAAACAACAATAGCCATTCAAAAATAGGCCTTTCCATAGTGTTTGTCAAAAGCAATTCAAGTCTATTAGCGTTTGCCTTAAATTAAGAACCGATCGCTTTATGCCTGTGCTCTCAATTTTGAAGCCCATGTCATTTGGCGTAAATGTATTGACGATCAATGAGTGCAAGGGATCATAACTTTGCCACTTATGGTATGACTGGAACCGTATTATACGTAAAGTCCAATACATTAGTTCAATGTTCAACAAATGTCTCATAAATAATAAAAATGAAATTTTAAAGCAATTTATGGCTAAACACAAAGCCATTAATGAATGCAAAGCCCATAGGAATAGAGGAATAGGTTTACAAACAAATTAAAAAAGTCTACAAAAAACTGAGTGCAAACCATGTCATCAATGGTTGAAGTTTTCATATAAAGATATAAACAAATACTCAAAAAAAACTTAAAAATTATGTTTTGAGAGCACAGACATTAGGCACTGGAATGGCATTTAAAACAACAAATTAAACGATTGTTATACTAATGGTTGTGCGAGCGGACAGTCGTATGAAGATATCAATAGTTTTTTTCTATACTTATTGTTGTAAAAAAATAAGTGAAAATGTTTTTTCTTTTCGCCAAAATTGATTGAATGAAAAATGAATTTTTTTTGTTTGCTTAGTGTATGGCCAAAGGCATGAGGGCCTGAGACCGCACATACAGGCGCTGACCTTAAAATGTTATTTAATGGCTTTGCTCTTCAGCGCAAAAATTAGATTTTTTTTGATACAAAAAAGTCAAATGTAATCAAAAAATAAATTAAAAACACAAACAAAAATCCAGTGCAAATAAAGGGAACGGCAGAAAAAAATGTGACCGTCCAATACACAGATGATCTTGGTAATATCTTTATAATAATTCGAAAACCAAAAAAACAATTATAATTTTGTTTAGATATTGAATGCATTTTTCAAATACACATAAATTGAAAAACTATTCAACAATTACTTAAATTGTCAAAAATGATTGAATCAGTGATTAGTTATTCGTTATTTAATTTCAAATTCTTTTGCAAAGAAAGAAATTCTTTAAGTATTAGAAAAAAAATATAAATAATTTTTTATCAATTTTTTTCACATCAATTATTCATTGAATTTTAAATGCAATGAAAATTCTGTGAATCTCTCTCTCTCTCTCTCTCTCTCTCTCTCTCTCTCTCTT
>JAQIXR010000994.1:0-16687 GCA_034700825.1 Quadroppia sp. Gr-Ori-00064
TCTCTCTCTCTCTCTCTCTCTCTCCCTCTCTCTCTCTCTCTCTCTCTCTCTCTCTGCAAACTTTAGTCAAACTTCTTTTCATTTGATGAGACCTACAGTAGAGCCCAATCAGGACTGACTCTACTCTTGTTTATCACTGTCAGCCCCAAAGCAAAGAGAAGTTCCATCATTTGACTGATGATTCTGTTGTGTATTCATTGGAACGGGTCAGGAATGGCTACCAAATCAAAATTGATATCAGCGCCGGCAGAGTTGAACATTGAAACAAATGCTAAATAATGCATATAAGGCCTCATCTGTTTTCATTAATACACGACAGGTCCTACTCATGGCTCACATGAATGTCTGTTCTTCACATCATTTCATCATATATTTGACCCAAAATTTGTTAGACTTTCCGAAAGACTGTTATTTTAGATCAAAATAACAAAACTATTGACAGAATTGCAAACATAGAGTGATTTTAGACTATCTTAACTAAAAGAGTACTTCACTGCAAAGTGTCTGTGCCTTTCGCACCGGTATCCCAGTGTTGAACTCTTTCTCAACAATTTGTTAGACTAAAAATGCAGAGAAATGGTAGCTCTATATGCAATGATAGTGTTATACCAGTCCTTCAATTGGATTAAGTTTTGCTATTTTGCAAAAATTGGTTTATTTAATATTGCATTATATTGTGAGCACTTGTAGTATATCTTAATACAGTTCCTCTTATGGAAACGATTCAATCATTCGATCATTTTATTAACATTTCTCTTATTTCATACGAACAGACCTTTTGGTGGCACCGATAGCACCGATAGACTGAACAGATGGATGAATGAGTGCACAGCAATAGTGAGTGAGCGTTGGATGGGTTCGACTCCAAGTGCACATCAATGTGTAATGAAATGGAGGGTTGAGTGCGAGCTCAGGGAGGATAAGACAATATAATTCAAATTCATTGATGAAGAGTCGATAATAAGGTTGAGTTCATCAATGCATTGACCCCTATGTCGGAGTGAGTGCACCCGATATGTACAATATTGGTGCACTGGTGCACTGGGAGGTCAGTTATCTCAAAGTGACATAAGCACTGTTAGTGAGGCACTGTTAGGTCGTGTCATGCATCAATGAAACCATTGTCGACTAGCCTCATGACTGGCCTCCCTGTGCTCAACAGTGTTCGGCTAAGATATCGTCGCTTTGAACACATTTTCGCTCTTTTCAAACATTTAACAGTTTTTTGGGTTTCGGGCCCACTATTGATCTCACATACACTCCATTGCCCTCAACACAACTAACCGTCCATTTCATTAAACATTAAAAAAATAATTTATTTGAAAAGTAGTTTAAAGTGAAAAAAGGGTGAACACGAAGAGGAGGAAAGGGTGGGTTCACGTGAAATGCACAAAATTGCAGACAATTAATAGACTTTTTTATGAATCAATTCTAAAAAGTTTGCAAAAGTTTAACGAAAACAACAAAACTTTTATACATTAGAACTAAACTCAAACTTAAGCTAAACTTTATCTAAATATAACCAAAACTTTACATTAATTGAAACTTTTGTTCCAAATATTTATCAGATATTTATAAATGAATTACAGGTAAAGCACATAAGGATTAACGGGAAAGGGTTGAAAGTGAGGGCAATGGACTCATCGCAAACTCATTGTAGGCTTAAAATGTGGCTAAATTTAATAGTTTTAATCCATTCGTTGACCCTTTAGTGGGACTTATACCTGATATCAGGTATTCTGTGGAGAATGTGATGCCTTTTGGGCAGTGATTAGTGGCCAGTAATGTTTGGGAATGGGGCCAAGGCTGGTAAAGTGCTTCAATGGTAGGCATTTCCAATTGTTAAGCATTGATCTCTTTGGGGAACATTCAATTGGTTGCCGACGCACAGCATATAGCACAGGGGTATATGCGATAGGAGTGGTTTGTCTACATGTGCATCAATAGTGTCTGGTTGAGGAATCCATGGCCTGGCTATGAGGGGTGGAGTATGGTCTGCACGTGCGGCACATGGAGGCAATTGTGTGCACATGCGTGTCGATGGAGTGCGTGTGACTGGAAGGCCAGGACCCCCGTGAGGCTTACTGTTGCATTTGTCGACATTGAAGGCATACTCTCCTGACGACATTCAAGGAACAGTCCACAGGGGCACTTATAATACAGATTGCTTACAATCACTGATTGTCAATCCGAGCCCCTTATGGGTCACTATTTCTTGTTTTGTGTGAAGATATCGTTTAAAAATCGTTTAGAATTTGTGTTCAAAAGTTTTTGTGAAGAAAAAACATTTGATATAAAAGACTAAAATTGTGTAAACTTTGACCGAATTATCGCTCAATAAATCCTAACAAATAAATCCTATCGAAAAGTGTTGCAAAAAGAGGCGAAAACGGCTTAATAGTGGCGTATTCGGTGTCGTCAATGTTTGGACTCCACCACACCGGTGAGGCCGGGGGTTTGCATCAACCGAGGGGGCCCTGTATGGCACCCACAGGAAGTCTCAAAGAAGAACCATCACTGCATGTGCCGACAGCACATCACCCGCACGCGCAGTTGCATCACCACCACCATCATCATGGTGTACGTGCAGGTGCCGGATGGATGCAATCCTCTATGCTTGACCAGGCAGCTGTTGCCAGGTTTGTTACCTTTCCTCTCACCTCGTATTCAATTATTAATTCCTATAACAATAATATCAAAAACGATTAAAACATATATTTTGTGCTATTTTTTGATCATTTGTTCGCAAAACCCAAACATTAATAAACATATAACTCATTAATTATGTATTGCAATGGCTTTGCATTAATAGTCTGTGTTCATACCCGGGTAGTGTTGGATTAGGTCGGGCCCAGTTCGAGAAGCAGCCACCGGCGAACTTAAGGAAAAGTAATTTTTTCCATTTTGTTATTGCACTCTACGATAAAGCGAGTGCACAACCCGTTGAGGTCGAGCGCACATCCTTTATTGGGTTCATCGAAAAGGATCAGGTATTACACGACTACTCAAATTATGGCTATTTTTGCATTCAGTTTATATGAATTTGTTTTTAAGGAAACCGAAGGCCAGAAAACAAATAATGGCATTCACTATAGACTACAACTTCTCTACGCAAACGGTAATACATTATCTCTCGAACCCTTAATTCGATGTTTTTTTGTCAAAATATTTCAAACATTAATACAAACAATGATTGAGAGCAAAGGGAAAGGCTGTGCAACGAGCAGTCAATCGATTGCTTAATACATAATTCAAAACACCATTAAATCAATTACTATCTGAAAGTTGTTTTTCTTTTCTGTGAACAGGTGTCAGACAAGAACAGGATCTATACGTTCGTCTCATCGACTCTGTCACCAAACAGGTATGTCTTCTTCAAACACATCCAACAAATTAAATGATTTTCATTTGAGTCAATCAATTGTGTGCTTATATTTGTGGCAACGAATGCAACACTGAATACAAAAATGACAATTAATTTCAAATCAGTTTTACATATCATTTGTATTGCATTGAAGACAATGTGAGACAACAAGTAATACATTTACATTAGTTTATTGCAATCGTTTCGTTCGGAAGCCGTTGTTATTCATAAATCATAATGCAATCCATTTGTGCCTCTTTTCTATATGTAGTCATCTATGAATATATTGATGAAATTCATTGTGGATTTCATTCAATACAACCAATACTTAAGTCAAAGGCAATGCCATTTCGTATGACTTGCTAACAAATACAGTGAAATCCAAACATTTATTTGTTTAATGTTTTTGGTATTATTTGTCAATAAATATATATAAGAATATATAAGTGCCTAAAAATGATATGAAAAAAGATTAGTAATGTTTGTTATTTTAATAAAACTTATGAATAATTTCTATTAAATTAATTCAATTGAAAAATGTTTATATGATTTGATTATTGCATTATTGGGTAAATACTGTATGAATAAAAAATAGAATAAATAGAGATTTGAACGTATGGTAAGAATAACTTATATTACAAACAGCTATTCATACTATGCTCTACATTGCGGTGAAGTAGGGTCTGGTGCTCAGAGCACAAGTAGTAGGTTGTGATGAAGCATGTAATTCATAAAACAAAAACCGCACGAATGATAAATCAGTCTGAGTTGACCGTACAGTCAAAATGCCTATTGATTTTGGACTGAGAGCACAGTTAGCTATGTTTGGCTTATTCCAGATTATGTACATATTATGGCTTTTGAGTGCAATTCCAAGCATTTGTTCCTTCTCTATAAGGCAGTAAACGATGTTTGGCTTACAATACATTGCATTATAAGAGCCCTAAAGCAAAGCAAAGCAAATGTTGAGCACAACTAAAGCTGATATCCCTTTAATTTTAACAATTGTTTTAAAGACTCACAAAATAATACCCAATCTATTGGATTGAAAGAATTGTTCCAAACCAATGAGTGCTGAATTCATTGCACATTGATCTGCCCGACCACCAGCTCTGGCACTCACTTCTTGTATATACACTCTATTACAGTATTAGAGTAAAGTCTCATCTTTTTGTAGATTCAATGAAACGTTTCGGATCAATCAAACGCTTGTCTGGGCACAGGCACAGGCACAGGCAGCTCAGGCACAATACAGACATCTATGCTTTTGCCGTAATTAAGAGAATGAACTGAACTCTACTTTCTCTCTCTTTCCTTACAAAGAGATTGATTACAACTCTCTTAAAAATGCTTTCAATATATTCACTGATATTTTTCGATAATAATAAGCAAATAATACTTTCAAAATCATTTGAGAATAAATTTGTGAATATTTTATGCACAAAAATCCCCTTATTTTAGTGATTGTTCAAAATAATTGGTATTTAAGAAAAGTTTAGCAAAGATTTTCTGTTACTTTATTGCAATATATCTGTTATTAAGATATAAAGTAAAATAAATTTGAATTTTAGTTTAATGAAGGATTTGTTGTAAAATATATTTTCATTCTTTTGAGAATTGATTTATTTATTTGAAACGATTTTATTCAAAATATTCAAAATCAAATTTCGACAAAAATGATTGAATTGAATCAAATAATTATGAGTCCATTGGCTATAATTTATATATTGTTCGTTCCTTTCGTTGCTAACAAGAGAGCATAGAGAGAACACATGCTCTCATTAGGCCACCTGCCAGTCCTCATATAAGGCCAGTCCTCATATGAGCCCATTTCTGCTAATCTACTATATTATCAATTCGTCAGATTTATGAATCAATTGATTGTCGAGTCTTCAAAACGACTGATCGGATCGTATACTCATATCCTCTCAAATGACACTTTCTTGCAGTACATGTCGTTTTCAGGGGTTCTGTAATCAGAATATTATAACATCGAAAAGCTTTTCGTGTTTTGGTTTAGAAATGTTTTCTATTAACAAGTGTAGGGAAGGGGAGAGACAGCTATGACTGCCTGTGTTGGAGGAGAGGGTCCGGAGGATACAAATAGTGCACTAAAAATGATACGAATGGATGAATGCATTGCAGGTCCTCTAAAATACATTATAGAGTAGTATATACTTTGGTTGTATTGTATAAAAACACTACATATATGAGAAGGTGCTATTGAAGCAGATGTCATCCAACCATAACTCTCTCTCTCTCGCTCTCTCTCTCTCTCTCTCGCTCTCTCTCTCTCGCTCTCTCTCACTTAATTCACTGATTATTATAGACCGCTATTATAGTTAGAAATCGATTCAATGTCTGAAATGTTGGGGTAATTGCAGTCCATATGGGTATGGGTTTGACAAAAACCTGTTCACTTTTGCCGCTTCTCTATTAAAAAATAGAAAATTGTATTCAAATAATGTATTGAAACGAAATGAGCAGAAAATGCATTACAAATAGTGTTTTGTTAACAACAAACGAGTCTTTAATTTTGTATTATTTTGTTATAACAATAACAAAGAATTTATTGCATTTTGTATCAGTTTATCAATCATTTCATAAATTATTTTATCAATCAATTCATGAATTATTTCATTCCAGGCAATCATATACGAAGGTCAGGATAAAAACCCAGAGATGTGTCGGGTGCTGCTAACACATGAAGTCATGTGCAGGTAATGGTGTTTTGCTATTAAATTATTACATTTCTTATATTCAATCAATTTTTGATGTGTTCATTGTTTTGGTTATATATTTGACTCAATTTTGCACCACTACTTTCAGCCGGTGCTGCGATAAGAAAAGCTGTGGTAATCGGAATGAGACGCCTTCTGATCCAGTTATCATTGATCGGTATGTTTTGACAATAGTTTTATTTTATTACTTAAGATATTTTGAAAAATCAATTCATATTAAGGTTTTGTTGAGTTTTGACATTTTTTGCCAAAAAAATTCAAATATAAAAACTATAAAATGTTTACAAAAAAATGCATAAAAAGTATAATTTGATGCATAAATTGTAGAACGAATTGAGTGTTTGCTTGCGTTGAATTCAACACTCGTTTGAGTTTGAAATATAAAATGCATTTCATTTTCTGGTTATTATATAATGATTTTGAACGCAATTATTACTCAAAAAACAGATGAGAGAATAGTTTCGATAATAAGCATAAAACGTGTGCTTTCGATACGATCTGTAGGTTCTGTAGGTCTCGGATATCATATTTTTGTCATTCATATGACGGCTAACTCGAGGAAAGGGAGATATTATCATAACTGAGGCGCACAACCATTATATTGAAAGCCTGACACGTGCTCGCCATCAAAGGGCGTGCGGAGGACTCGTGCCGTCAGCCCTTAAATGATAACATTTGCGCAAAAATTCAATGTATGACCCGTTGCACAGGAGGAAAGAGTAGGCGCTCAATCTTTTTGTTTCATAAACTTTTTTTATAAAACATTTTCATATAATTGTTCGCAAATATTATATTCAAATCAATTACGAAAATAAATATTTCTGTTTCAAAATGAGTGCTCTTTTAAAGTTAGACTCAATTTTGGTTCAAACAAATGATTGAATATTTGTCTCAAATTCATGTAATTTATGGCAATGTCTGCGAAGAGACAATCATTTGAAGAGCTATTTATTAAAGTTAATTCAGAATTTATGGTTAGTATTGTTGATACACTTGATTGAAGCATCACAAGCACTGGCACAACACCATCAGCACAGGCATAACAGGTCCAACACATAATTGTGTAGCACTGGCTGATGAGGTTTCCCCCAATGTTGAGCTAATCCTCTTGAGTTGAGCAGATGGTCTGCCCCATCATTTTGTGAATATAATCTGCAACAAAAGCACTGACAAAGCATTGGCACAGTTTTGCCACATTTAGGCCCTCGTAATACAACTCATATTCATTTTGATTGAATCACAACTTTTTCTCTTCCTTTTTGTTGCCTTAAATGACAAACATATATAACAACAATATTTGCAAAAAGTGAACAAATTTTCAAATGAATTGCTCTTCAGTTTTGAAATTTAAATTCAATTTAGGTTTAAATAAATAAAATCCAAATATTCTTCAAATAACTTATTTGTTAATATTTCTCAAACTGAGCTCTGGGTCCATTTGAGAGCCACTTATATACTGCATAAGAAAGTCAAACAAAAATACATTTATACAAAAATATATTTGAGATCTGAATTGAAATCCAAATGATTTAACCTTTTTATATAAACTCGTTTTACTTTCTTCTCTATCCGTGCGTTCATTCACTCAAATATATCCTCAATTTTATTCAACCCTCACATCAAATATCAATACTTATGTGCATTTCAGACATCACTACTGTTTGGCCATTCATTTCTGTACTGTATTTCTGTTTTAGAGTTATTTTCTTTATTTTGTTATGTTTTTTATCAAAGTTGGAAACGAAATTCAGACCAACTTTTATGGTAGAGCTGAGGATAAGCGCACGTACTGTATATGTCGTGTATATGTTCTATCTGTATATCTAAGAACTCATGGCTTGATTTGATTCTTCAGAACTATATATTGATTGGACGTTTGGGACTTCAAAACTCATTTGATTTTTTCAATAAATAATTCATTCATTTCATCAAAATATATGAAAAGTTAGACTAATTCTAAACTCGTTTTAAAAATAATTTTTAATCAATAGCTTTTAAATTATATATATTTAATAGTGAAATACAGTGTTGGATGACCTTGCTACTTTTGCAATCATTGTAATTGAAAATTGCAATCAAAGAAATAGAGGAATAGATTGAATTCAAAGTTTTAATTATTCACAATTAATTGAGTCGATTGTGATGTCGATGACGTGAAAACACATTAGACTTTAGCTAATAGTAAAACAATAGGTATTATCGCAAATATCTATCGAATTGAACAAACTTTCCTTGTTTTCACATTTAAGCCATTTGTGTGTTAGAGAAACAATCGCTAAAGGCTGAGCACATGCTCTACTGTAGAGCACTGGCAGTCAGTTTTATTTCGAGTCTCCGTCAAAATAGGTTTCGATCGTCAGACTGACTGATGAATTATTGACGAAGTCATGCCATTCCATACCATACCCTACCATACCATACCAGCCAAGCAGCTAATTTGCTGGCTTTTGTAATAACAACCCTCACCAACACATAGAGCACATACACCAGTCATACAAAAGGGGGATCACTATTGCAATTGCAACCTATTGTATAACAATGACATTAACGGTGTATATATCAAAACGAGTGCATTATTGCATTATTTTTTATATTAGTTTACATGACATTAGCAGATGTGCTCTAAAACTACACCTCTCCTCATATACACTGTATATGTTTTAAACTATTTATGTGTTTATATATATTTTTATATATTTTTATAGTTTTATTATTTTGGGTAACAATAAAAGAGAGAAACAAATGTTTTGAGAAGAAAATGAATAAAAAATAATATAATATTAGAGCCAAGACTCGAATGAAAGAAAATATGAAACAATAAGTTATTTATTGAAACAATAATTTAAATTTAATGATCACGAGATGCCTTAAATGCCAGTCATATGTCGGTGCCGTTCATCCCATCCCTGTTCCTAAAAATCAATTCCTATTATTTTATTATTTTCCCTTCGCTTCACTTTGGCTCTAATATGAGTTTTAGCGCCGAATGAAAACCAATGCTCTATTCATATGAATAGAGGAAAGTGGGCACTATTTCCGCAGGGTTTGAACCAATGTTTATCTGATTAGATGGGCACCAGGCAATAACCACCTCTTCATCCGGGATCACTTTCTCGCTACTTCAAAAGTGAATCAAATTTATTTGAAATGTTTTTACTATTTTTTTATTCTTTTTCATTCATAATAAAAATCTCGATTTCAATGACTAAACAAATATTTCATATTTTCTGAAAGTATTTCAAATTATTCTAAAAATAATTTAAGGAATTGTTATTTATGTCATATTCTGTCGATTGTTATAAAAGATAATTAAATTTAATTATGTTTTCAATTGAGTTCTGATATCTCTTTCGTTCATTAATAATGAATAAACAGTAAGTCAGTGAACAGTGATATATGAGCGCAGATATAATATCAATTCAATACCAAATTGGATGAAACATCAAAATCTAATCAACAAACATATGAATGACTTGAAATAGGTCTGAGTTTGTCATAAATTCGTGGCAATGAAGCCATCACTGGATTGACTGCATTCACATCGTTTCATACATTCATTTTATGTCATACAATAGACTCTGGGCTGAGAGAAGTGCTCTTATAAACAGTCATTGAATCAGATTCTATTACCACTGAATGTATGACAAACATTAGACTAACAAAAAGCAAATAAATGGGTGCACTTCACCCAAGTAAGTTATGTGTCTATAGATCCCCATCTCTTCGTCTGTTCTCTCAATGCGCTATAATTTTGTGAATAATCGACATTTCAAAGCGATATAAAACATAGCTTTTGTTTAAACCAATAAAAATATATTTTCTCTTTTTTTCAAGTTTTCGACAAATATTTATTTTTCATTCATTTTTTCCCTTCAGTTCCTATTCTCTTACTTTTTTCAATATTCTTTGTTTATAATTCTGTTTATTCATTATATGTTGAATTTTTTAATGAAAATAATTATTTGATAATGAGATAAAACAATCAAATGATTCATTCCTTTGCTGTTATGCACAATAAATAACAGTTTTATTTTAAGCATTAATTTTTATCATCAAAAATAATATTCACTTATTTTTATTCAGCAAATCCTTTGGGACTATAATTTCCAACACTATTATAGCTTTCATGGCTTTATAATATGGTCTTTTCATTAGTTATCATTCGGTCAGTCAAATGGACCTCAAGTTAACAATAATTATATTTTGAAATATAATTTAATATTAAAATAAAAATTAATTTTAATTGTAATCCAATATATGTGTAGTTATTCTCAAGTAATGTATAATATCTTCGACTTTCAAACAATTAATTTTGAATTCACGAAAATAGTTGTCGTTTACGACAATAATTATTCAGTGAAATGCAAGTCATGTAGAGATGGGTTTTAATATTGCTTTAGGAACGCATGTTATGCACCGGTGCTCTCATAATACCAATGTATTGAATATAATACAGAACTTATGTAAAGCATATTAAGAGTAAGGCATCGAAGCATACATTAGGCCATAATGTATATGAATTCGTAAGTTATATACACCTAATGTTAATATAAATTGCATAACAAATGTTGAGTCAATGTTGCGCTCAGAGAGTGGCAGAGATGGCCATAAGAACTGCAGTGCACTGGAGAATAACCCTGTGCTCGTAGCGCACAATTATAGCTATTGATTTCAAATATCAAATACATTATTAAATGAAAATTAAATGAAAAAATAAATAACAAATAAATTTTTATATTATATATAACTTTCAAACAAATTGTTTAAGCATTTAATGTATTTTCAGACGAAATATATTTTTATTTTTGTATAATATTTTAGGCTTAAAGTGTGAACGCAAAGCACTGGTATGTATGTGTTATGTGTTCGCTAATTGAACGGTATCTGAGCGGCATTTTGTTGCATTGAACGATCTAACGGTGCAATTCTCATGTGTGCCATTCCTCGTGAGGATTGCATGTATTTGGATGCATACCTGAGCTATGCCTTTAACTGCCAGTTCTATGCATTACATTATATGTTTGTTAGAGCACACGCTTCTCACACGTCAGCACCTGTACATAATTAACGAATTATAATCAACTGAAATATGTCTCGCGACAACTTTCCCTCTCCAGGGACAGACTGTAAATAGAGCACCGGAATATTCATAGCTTTATATTTGAATAACTTTTTTTTTGATAAAAAACTTATATAACTTGATATCAATTCATTGATTCGTTTCGTTCTTTGCTTTATATCTATTTTTGAGTTGATGTGAGACTGAGTCAAAACAGTGAGAGTCAGACAAACCCTTATATAAATTGAATTGTTAGGGACTGTTAGGGACTGTTAGGATATGTCAAACGCATACATATAAAAAACAAAGTCGAATCTCTCGTACTCACAGAATCTATTTGAAACACATGACACTACCCAACACTACCGGAGCCGAACGTGCCTTTAATCTGCTTAATTCGGCGTAAATGGTGTCTGACATCCAAGCTGTCAATCACTCCACCGAAAGCAGTCGTAAACACAATCAAACATTCAATTGAAAACTTTTTTACCAAAAAAATATCTAAAGTTTTGTTTTTATTCCTAAAGTCAAATCTAAGCCAACGTTAAACGAAAAGAGAGAATATTCTGTGAATTGTGTTATTCTGTGTTTATTGTGTTATTTAATTGTGAAACGACTGTACTCTTCAATACAAAACCCAAACTCTTTTTGTTTATTTATTTACTTGAATTAAGCGCTCGATATTTGGATGAGAAATAGAGAAAAGTTTAGTCTTATTTGAGAGAAATATTTGAACCATATTTGAGGTAAAGGAATAGACATTCATTCGGCCAAAAGTGAATCAGATTTGATTCGCCTATTTTGTACTCTATGTGTTTGTGCCTCACAGCCAGCCAGCCCTCCCTCGAGAATAAGAAAGAGGGAACACATCGAATGAGTGAGTCAGGGAGATAGGGATGGGAGAGAGGGATGCGTTTGGATGTAGTGTAGAGACCATATTATTTGTGCTTTTGTATGAATTTTGGTCAAAATAGGCATATATTGTGACATAAAAGCAAAGGCAAACTCGCACTCATATACCGACGCATATCTTCGGGCAATGTATTAGTGCCGGAGTTAATACACTTAAGTCTTATGTTAAATACGATGCCTTAAACAGTCTTTTCTGCATTTGTTAACAACATTGGCTCAGATGTGAAATTTTATTATGATTTTTGTCAAAAATACTATCATATCATCCATTGAAAAGTGTTCGTCAGATTTGAGGTATTATTACTCTATGTATAAACTAATCAAAAGTGAGGGAACGGCTGTCTGTGAGGCACAACTGTTTTAATTTTATTGCAACGAAGGCATCGAAACGAAAACATTAGATATTTCTTTATTACGGTATTAAATGAAAGTCGAGAGCATTGAGTCATTCGTCGAGTAATACAGTATTACATGGCTTTGATTGTGTCCGACAATGTGTCCGTCCGGTTGTCATTCTTAGGCATTTCCTATTGATTATTGCCATATAAAAGGAGGAAATAAATGTGCAAAACAGTTGAGACGATAGGAAATGCTTATGGAATTCACTTTCAATGTGAGAATGATTTGCATTAAAATAATTATGAAAATCAATTTATAGTCAAATAAGAGTCAATTCATAATTAAATTGCGAAACAATTTATAATTTTTGTCACAAAAGATTCAAATGTTTTAGACGTTTTCGTTGAGTGAAAAAAATTTGTAAATAATTTTTTTGTGAATTCATTTCAATGAAAAATATTCACTAATAATGACTATTAAGGGAGTTATTAATGAGAAAAATGAATGCAAATATAAAAACAATTCCTTATATAGTGTTTCTAATTAAACAATTTTGAAGTGAAGTTATATTTTTTACTACATATCACATAACAGAGCACGTGATACCTGCGCTGTGAATGCAAATGAACTTTCCTTTTCTCCCTCTTTCTATATATTCATTAAGCGTTTGCAAAACATATCAAAAAATTCTCTCTTTCTCTATCAGTTTTAGCAGATATTGTTTGTCAGTGCTATCCATACCCTGTCTGTGCTCTTACTGTATATCCAACACATCGTATTGTTTGGAACAGACCCTGAGTTATAGTATATGCGAGTAAGAGATAGAGAGGGAATGAGAGTGTGTTT
This sequence comes from Quadroppia sp. Gr-Ori-00064, assembly GCA_034700825.1. Classification (NCBI taxonomy): domain Eukaryota; kingdom Metazoa; phylum Arthropoda; class Arachnida; order Sarcoptiformes; family Quadroppiidae; genus Quadroppia; species Quadroppia sp. Gr-Ori-00064. The sequence goes on from JAQIXR010000994.1 coordinate 13,262, forward strand.
GGCCTAAAAGAGGCGAATAATTACCATTTAATGAGATTGGATCCATGATTAGCACATGGATGCCATCGTCGAGTGCAGACAGTGTTGGCAGGGCTGGTATGATGCATGACCTCCACCCAAACACTATGAGCCAGAGAGAAGGGTGCGGTTCACGAATATGAGAATCATTTGACTTAATATTATAGTTGCATGTCGTCTATGCCTCTAATGCCTGTCCTCTCTGTGTTTGTGCGCTTTTGTTCGCAGAGAGAATCATATGTTTATGAATATAAAAGTCAATGACAATGAAAGCCATAGAGAAAGAGCCAAACATTTAATATTTTGTGAAACATTTCTTGCATTTCATATGCAAAGCATAAAAAATATGTGCGAAACGTATTTATGATATTAAAACATCTTCTGTCAGAGCCATAGCTATAGCTGTGCTCATGTTATGGGGTCTACACTTAACCTGAATATAAGGCATATAAAGCTTTAGTGTCTTAACAGCAAAACCTCTCTCTTGTGCTATTGATTCTTCCATTGGGAGATGAAATTTTCACTGCACTCTATATAACAGTATATACCCATCACTTATATAATAGATGAGCGCATATACACTACAGGTATATATACGTTGGCAGTAGTGCTCGCACTCAGCCTTACATACTGTGCTCTATTCTGTTTGAATGCAATCACTATATAAAACACATACATGTACTTCATTGAGGGAAGGGATGCAACAAAAAAACTAGAGTCAGGAGTAATACGAATATGATCTATGGTTTACAATAGTGTGCGTGCATTACAGTCGAGTGTATCAGACATTCACTCTATCAATGCAGAGATGACGAGCTCTGAGAGCATTAGTTCGAGAGTCGGCTCTCATCTAAAATTCACGCATTTCTATATCTATCCCAAGCGTCCAATCCTTACATTAGCACAAACACTAAGCACTGGTAAGAAGTCTGTACGACAACGCTATCATCCTTTCCCCTACTTTTCCTCTTTGCAACATTACATACCTGTTAAGCGCCGGTATTTTATATTTGTTTATATTTTGTTTGGCATTCAATCGCAATATTCGCCAAACATTTAGTCATTATATTTTGAATTCAATGATTTAAATATTTATTTGCTTTTTCTTGTGTTGAGTTCGTTGGGAATGAACGACATATTCTAGTCGTTATCGAAGCCGTTATACTGTATGAGGGCTTACATTAGGAACAGTAGTGACTGACCGCTAATCTCCAGTAAGGCATATATTGTGCCATACATTCACTCAACAAACTTTTACTTCAATTTCTCTTTTAATGGTTTTTGCAATAGAATTGCATTAAAAAGAGATAGAAGTGCAGGACTGGAGGACTGGTAGGGCAGGAATGCACTAATCTGTGAGAGAGGTTTCTCTTATAAGACATAACATTGTAAAAAGTTATGATAAATAATATCATTTTATTTTTATTACATTTGATTGAGTTTTGTTGCAGTGATAGAGAAGTCGTTAGAGTTAGTGGTAATTCATATTAAATATGATTTCATTGAAAGTATTTTTGCTTCAATTAAACAGAGTTTGTCTTAGAGTTAATGCAAATACCTTTTGGCGAATCACAAACAGTTAGTTTCAATGTCTGAATGTAAACAAAATGATCTCACATTCAAAGGCATTGAACATAATTTGTGAAATACTGTCGGCTTTAAAGCAAACATTCAGTTATTTGAATGATTTGCACAAAACAGCCTAAAGTGAAGACTTTGTTTCAGTGATAACACACTTACTGTGCATTCAATTGCCATTCATATGTAAAGCTCTATATATTTCTAATGTATAAATATATTAATAGTATTGCAGTTTTGATGCATTAATATCACTGCTATTGTGTTAGTTCTCAACAAACTTAAGGCAATTGTTGTATCGATGATGAGTTTGGATGTTCTTCACCTAACATATTGCGAGCCATTATATGGTTCTTCTCTTCAATATATAAGTGTTAGTAAAGCGAGTGGTCATAAAGGGAAGGGAAGACAATGTATGCGTTTGTATAGCATTACAGCATTACTTCGATTATTACAAATGCTCTTCACTGTTGGCTCCGACCCATTCGACGTTGACTTTCATGTTGGTCTCCATTAATCTTCATTTCCTGAGCCAAACATCTCTTTGGGTGTCATTCCATGGCATTATAGGTGTGAAAAACGTCAAAATAATATAAACTTTTATATACACCACAATCCCTGGCCATTATATCTGTGCTCTCTTTAAAAACAATACAAAACATATAGCCATTCCTCATACATAAGAAGCTTTGATTTTTCCAAAAAGGGAGTCAAATTGGCCGAGAAAATTGACTGATCCTCTCTTCTACTGTTGCTCTTGTCATACAAAGAGCTCAGACTATAAGTACTGATAATACAAACCCTACACTACTATTATTACCACAGATTTGTTTCCAGTCTATCATTCCTTTGCATTTTCAATGAGAATCTCTTCAAAAGTAATATTTCAAAAGCAATGCAAATATTGTGCAAATATTTTCAAATACTTTGTTTTTCTTATTTTCATTGCAAACAAAAAATTTTGTATTTTTTCGATTTTTATCTCTGAAGTGAAATTTGATTTTAAATATTTAATGTTAAGGCAAACCATTTTTGTAATGAAACACTACAATGAAGTGACATTTCAGGCGCTGAAATGTCTGTTCCCTTAATTATTAAGTTTTATGTATTGAATGAAAGATGAGATAAAATGAGAGAATATCACAATAATTGTTATTGTTTGGAATTTTTGGTGAAATTCATTTAAAACAAATATTATTTCAATTTCATTATTGCTTTCGTTATTGTCTAATCAATTGTAGTTTGAGTTTGAGTTTGGCTTTTATTTATTTGTTATATAACTACTTTCCTGACCTACCAGTGCCTAAGCAGAGGACAATCTTTACGTGATGTGATGTTCGCACAAAAGTAAATATTATATATAAAAATACAGTAAATGCAATTGCGCTGGCATTGTGCTCATCGAACCTGATCCAACTAATGGTGTTTACCTAAGTCATACTCGACCTGCCTGTCCTCCCTGTCCTCCCTTTCCTCTCTTTCTCTTCATCACTAAAGCTTTTATTCCACTCTTATATACTTTTTATTAATAAATACATGAAGTGTTGTATCGAATATACGATTGACGAAATTATTTGATAAAAGTGAAAATATATAAAAATATTGCAATTTATAATATATAACACATTTGTCGAAAACATATTTTGAGTTCAATATATTTCATGTTAAATACTAAACACAAATATAAACACGAATTGGATTCGAGTTTTTGTATAAATTGAAAATAAGACCAAATGTATGGTTTGTACGACATATACACCAATCGCTTGTGTGTATTTGTGCTCATCTTTGCCAATGTTTGGCTTTAATAACAAAAATAAAGTCAAATAT